>ML782394.1:792439-838917 GCA_009831015.1 Picea engelmannii | reverse complement strand
CCCCTTTTGTGGATTGATCATGTTGGGCATTGTAATTGACCAAATCCCCTTTTGCGGATTGGTCAAACCCTAATTGTAATAGGCTAAATAAGAAGTTGGCCCCAGAATATATTAAAGGTGGTTATAACCACCCAGAAGAAGACGTCGACCCTGCCATTGAAGAGACACTTCCACATGTGCTAGAATTGTATAAATAAGAGAGGCCAATGCCTCATTTAGACACACACTCAGCTCACTCATCTAGTGTGCAAGTATTGAAGGAAGTTACAGTTACCATTTGTGGGAAGAAGGAAGAGAGAGAGAAGCGCATCCTTGGGAGAGGAATTTATGTGTTGTTTGGTTCATTATCTTGGCATTGTATTGGCTATCTATATTAAGGAAGTTTTGTTGGGTTTTCTTCCCCTTGAGGGTTTCCTAGGATAAATGCTTTTGTACTCTTGTGATTGTGTTTCTCTCAGTAATCCTATCTATGTTATTTTTATCTAGTAAATTGAAAGTAACCTAATAATAGCAGAAACTTTAATACAACAGGCCCCAAAAAATCACCTGTGACTCGTCTCGAGTCACTCTGATCTGGGTAATACTGCTTCAAAGGCCTCAAGATTAGCTCGATCTGCCTCGACCTGCTGCTTCACCAGAGCCTCCTGCTCAGTGAACTCCTAAATGACTTGCTCGGTGACAGGCCCCTCCAAGAACTATTCCACTGTTGCGACCCCCTGTTCCAACTGTGAGCCTTATCCCTCAATCTCTTCAAAAAGTATACAGGATTCATCCTGCACTGGCTAGAGTCTCTGTGTCACCTCCATAAATCTACTTTGGATGGAAGTAACCTATTTTTGAACTGCATGTTGCTCCTACGACCTCTTCATCTTCTCCACTACAGTAATCATTTTCATCTCTTCTTGCACAGTCGACACCTATTGCTTCGCCTCCTAGATTTGTGCCTCCAATGCCCTCAGCTCTAGGTCTTCTGCAAGGAGTTCATAGGTCTATGCACTCTAATTACTTAGTTTCTTAAATTTTGAGGACAATGCCCTGATTATTTATACTACGCTTATAGCAGTCTCTTCCCTCTAATCCCACACTTCTTGCGGAGTGTTCGACACTGCTTGAAGTTCTAGCTCTGCTACTCGTGCTTGAAGTTATTGAATTGCCTCAGCAAGATTCCCCACTTGGCTCTTGGCTTTCTATTCTTCCATCTGTGAAAATCCTAGCACAAACCAAAGTCCTCTAGTCAAGGCTTCCTTAACCATAGTATTCTCTACGAGCAGCTAGTATTTCTCTTTCTGGATTTTCTCTCTGTCCTGCTCAAACTTCGCTCTAATGCCATCTTTATCTTGTTGCGCAACCTGAAGTTTCTCTAAGGCCTCATCCTTTTCTTGCTTCAAGGCCTTTGTGGCCTACTCATTTTCTTCGTGAAATCGATGAAGGCGAGACTCTGTCACATCTGTTATCCTTTGCAATTGGGTGGGTTCATCCCCCAATTCTGCACCTTCTGATGAAGACGGCGCAGTAGACACTGCGCGGCTCGAATATATAGCTTGTTGTATCCCCTTCAGATCTACATCGATTCTATCATACATCATCTCCTTCTTTGCTTCATGTCACTACAAGATATTCTCTGAAGCATCTTCTACAACTGCAATGATGATATCAACATCATCCGTTGTGAGCACATTCTGTGAATGAGGCTTACTGGCTCGGGTCTTCTTCTGCATTGAGGGTTTCTGCGAAGAAACCTTCCGTTTCTTTGACATCTCGGCCTCTGTAAGGGGATCCTTTGGCGGTGTCATTTCACCCTTTTATTTTTTGTCTTGTTTCCCTTCCTCCTCCTGGTTTACTTCATCGCTTCCTCCTCCTTCAGGGTAGTCAGGCGCAGTTTCCTCTGACACGTTGTCTATGTCCTGCACTTCTTCCTTTTTCTTCTTTTTCTTTGTGCTACTTGGTCCATAATATTCAATCCTAGTGACCACAGGACTTTCGATGAGGTCAAGGTTGGAGAGTTTTGCATCTCCAACCGGTACAAGGAATTCGGCTAGCCATTCCTTGGTTATATCCTCCATGTCTTCGTCAGTCAATTTATAGTAATATTGCATCTCCTATTTACTTATTTCCCTCCACGTAGTGATGTAGATGAAGTGTCTCTCTACGTGGAACTTCGCTAGCGGCCTATATGTATGCAAGGTGTTCGGGGTCATTCGGGGGAATGATTCAATGTCACGCTTGAGTTGTAGATAGTAAGTGTGGAACACTGCATTTGACTGCCACTACTTCTCCATATCGATCCTATACCACAATATGGTGAACCTCGCAGCCAATGGATCGACTTACGGGAATGTCACTCCCTCCGGCATCTCCCAGGCGATGAATTCAATGAGAATCAACAACCAATTGAAGTGAAACTTGTAGCCTTGGTCCTGCACTTAACGACAGTCCTTCTCCAAATCATTGACGAGGTAGCTTGCCCAATTCATATGCATCCCTTCGACACACCTCCCGACGAGGTCGACTACGAACCCTATGACTTGTGTCAGCCGGTTCTTTCTGACGAGCTTGCCAATGATCAGTTGACAAGCTAGGCAGACTGCACCATCTTAGATGGAGGCTACCTTGTAGCGTTTCTTCCCCTTCTCCACATCACCATAGGTCTCCTTGATCTGTTGCATCGAGGAGCGATCTGCAGCCTTCCCTAGGTAGAGCTACTGGGGGTCTCATCCCTGCATGCTCAAGCCAGTGATTAAGTGGATTAGCGTTGGATCAACATTCACGCGCCTATCTAACAAAAGAGAACCTCCACGGTAGCACGACAGGAGGATTTTAAAGCACGTGTTAACCTCCTAATGTCTGTCGAAGTGGGGGATCTTCATCACTTTTAATATCGTCGACCACGTGATCTCTTTAATCCATGGCTGGGGAACTATCTTGGGATTCTTCCCAGTCATCTTCGTCAGGTATCTATGTGGTGAGAGAATCACATAATTTTCTCGTTCTCCAAGGTTGAAATCATTGATCTTGAGATCTGGGAGTAATCCCAGTTGCGGTCTGACTGTGTGTATCCCCTTCGGGAGGTACACAGTGATCAGTGTGTACTCAAAGTCACGTGGGATGCTTTCACGAATAACCATGCTAGCCAAAGGTAGGATGTAGTTGGGAAAGACCTACAGGATATGCTTCACGTTCGCCAGATCATCATGGTGCTTTCTTTTTTTCTCAGTCATGGTTCGGCTAGATCGTCGTGCAGTCAAGGGGGATGCTTGCAATCCACCCGTCGATGATTCCTGTATTCTTGCGAACATGAATTTATCAGCCATAAGGTCGATCAATATCTCTTCTATAGATTTCTCTACTGTACTAAGGTCTCCTGACGTTCATGCTCATAATCAAATAACTCGGGTAGGAAAATGGACACTCAAGGTAATCGAATCAATGGTGAGGTCTGGACAGTACAACGTGGTATGTGTTCAATTCTTTGTTAGCTCGAATATCTCAAGTTGCAAAAGTGGTACTGGTGCAACATTCGGCGTATTAAATAAGAAATGTTGTAATGGATTCCCTCAATGGGTCGATATGCTTTAATCAATATGAATACATCCATTATGGCGCGGTCTCAACGGTCTAATGGCGATCTTTCTGGCAATAACTATGTTTCTATCCATTCCAAATCGAATGGTCAGGACGCCTCCAACGGTCATATATATTTGTCATGGCGAAGTTCCATTCTGCATTGTTCTGCTATTCCGGCGAGGTTCAAGTTCTGCAAGCTTGCCTTCTGCGAAGTCTTGTCTGGAATTTCCTGCAGTCTTTCTAACTTTGCTTTCTTCTTGCTGAGATTTCTTGCCTTCTTCCCTATGATTTGAGTCACTGGGTTCCTCTTTCCATTTTTATTCTTATCTTCTCTTAGCATAATAACTTCGCACTGTTGAGGGTCTTTCAAAGGATTCGAATGTAATACTTCTTCGCTTACTATTTCCAAGATAGGTTCTCTTCTCTCCTGCATGGACAGGTTCTTTAAAATTTCTTATGTTCTTTCAACTTTGACAGCTAAGTCTTTGTTCCTGAATTGCTTCGACTTGTCGTCTTGTTCTTTTATTAGTTGTGCTATTTTCTTGGCTATGAAGTCTCTTAATTCTTTCTTTTTTTGTTCTGTGGCTTCTTCCTCTACTTTCCTTCAGATCTGATCTTTCTCAATCTATGTCTTTCCTAAAAAAAGTGAAAAAGGGGTGTTCTTCTCAACAAACTTAATGAAATCAAATTCTTCTTCAGTCGATGTTCCATGGGAAACCATAGGTACATTAGTAACTCTTCCACATAGGGTTATCATCTTTCCTTTAAATAATCCTATCCTTCCCAATGAAGGAATCATAGTAGGCTTTCCCAAAATTTCCCAAGTGCTTTATGGCATGATATTCACCTATTTTTCCTCATCTAGAACACAGTCTATGTCGAAGTCGCCTATTCTTGTCTCCATGCATTGCTTCTGTTTTAACATCTCTGGTAAACTAATGTCTATGTGATCATTCAGTGTTTATTTCAGTTGTAATAACATAGTCTCTGATTCTTTCTGGTTCTCTAACATATCCTTAGTTTCTTGACCTTCTTCATAGTTTGCTTGTCTCAAGTTCATCTTTTCAACTTTAGCAATCATTCTAGGGAAATCCAAAACTTCATGACCAACAAATTTATAACAAAGACAAATAGGACATGTACCAGGTCATTCCTTAGCAAGATGTCCCGGTCTTTTGTAGTTGTAACACAATCTCAATCCTCTCTTTCTCTTAAACGATCCCCAACCTTTCCTGTACTGCGCACTGGGATCATAGTTGTGGACCTGCAATCTGCAAAAAATCATTCTAGGTTCCTGCATCCACTTGTTAGTCCAAAAATTCTTTCTATGCATAGGAATAACATATCTTTCACTCTTTCTATCAAATCTATTCAGATCAAATCTTCTTTCTTGTAGTTGTGCCCTAGTTTTAAGACTAGGACAAAATATGTCAAACATAGATACAAAATAGATACAAAAACATCATGAACAAATTTTCACAAAGCATAACAACACAGAATATATGTGGTTCACCCCAGTGTGGCGCTACGCCTACCAACTCTTCTTCTCTTCTTTATTGCTCTTCAATATTTCTACAGTCTTCTGCTCCTGTGCACAAATCCATAGAGCCAACTCCACAAAGGACATGAGATCTGCACACACCTTTCCAGATACTACTTCCCCGAGTTAGGTTAAAGCACAAAGCCAACTCCTATCAAGCACAAAGCCTTCTTACAATCGCTTTCACTTAGCTCTGGAAGTCTCAATATACAGTATGCACAAAGCATCCACAACTATTCGCACTTAGCAACCTTCACAGTTTCTTGCACAGAGTTGATTCGAACTACTTCTTACATTGCTTAGCTACTTATTTATACATTAAAAAAGAGGCCTGAAAATGGGTAAACCCATGGGCCGACATCCCATACCCATTTCATAAACCCTAAAACCCAAAAATCCAACAAAAAGGGTGAGATTCCACGATCTCTTCTTTGCCTGGGCACTTCGTCTTCAACCAACCTGTCGAAGTCCCAAAAATGGTCAAACACAAAGAACGGTTCCACAAAACTTGGTCGAGGGCCAACACAACTTGAAGATTTGTTTGAGAGAGTGTAAGAAGACATGTTGCAAGGTGTCCATAGAGTCAAAATTTGACTAAGTATCTAAAAGGCGTTCTGAGAAGTTCAGAGTTTCAAGGAGGACTAAGCTCAGAAGAGATAGCAGGAGAGAAGTCTTCAATAGGGATAAGTCTTTTAAGATTCCCCAAGTTAACGTGCAGGATCCATTCGGAGGAAGTGGGATCGTTCCAAACCATCACATCTGGGAGAATTTCACGATGGTTAGTCATGGGTTCTTTCGGAACTTCACGAATTGGAGGAATTGGAATGCTGAGGAGTGAAAATCGTCGAATTCTGAAGTCACGAAGAGATCCTAGCCATTGATTTGAAGGAGGATATGTGGCAGTGGGTAAGTGAGTTCGGGAGAGAATAAATTCAGAAGAAATTGTGGAGTCCAAAGGGAAATATTCATGAAGTCCTGAAGAGAAAATTAGATCTAGACTGTTGGATCCAGAAGAACAAGTGGCAAAGATCTGTGTAGTTTGAGAGAAAGGTACTTCGGAGGAAAACGGGTGATGCGAAGCCAAAACGCGTGAAGCGTGAAGTAACGAAGTCCATAGAATCCATCGATATGAGGAAGACAGGCATCAACGGATCGTGGAATTTGGAGAAAAGAGAACTTCAGAGAAAATTAAAGGAGGAGTGTTCAAAACTCCCGAAGCCTGAAATAGAGAAGTAGATTGTGGTCATCGATCTGAGGAGGACAGGCATCATCATATCGTGGGATTCATAAGTGTGCATCTGGGAAAAATAAGGTTATAATTTGAATCCCATCTGTCAATTTAAGTGGACACGTGGTGTCATCTCCGTCACTTCGGAGAAAGCGCACCTCGGGAGAAAATGAGGGGTGAAGTCCCGAAGGTCAAAAGTCCCAAACTGTTGAATTCGATCGGAACCGTTCATTGGAAAGGGATGCATGGATCTTGATCCAAAGTTTCTCATGGAAAGTACTTTGGAAATAAAATACTTTGGAGTGTTCGAAACTCCTGAATGTCAAATCTCCGAAGTAGATCACATTTGTTTGCTATCGGAGGAGCGTGGACCATAGATCCGGTCTGAGAGATTTCACTGATTTGGAGATCAGGGAAAAAGGAGTCAGTTGTTTACAAAATCTTCAAAGCGCAAAGTTGCAAAGGGATTTGGGTCATGGTCATAGACCATGGTCATATTGAGGAAGAGTCTAACACGAGAGATAGAACTTGTATATTGGTGTTTCTAGAGGTGCCAGAAAAGGTTGTGCAGGTAATTTGATCCTACGGGTGACATAAATGGGACCTGTGAGTAATTTTTTCCAGGGTATATTGGAGGCCCAAAGAGGCGATTTGGCTCAGGCATTCGAAGATCCAAGACTGAGAGGTCAAGGATCCCCGAGGAGAGAAGGGGGGTCTCCACCATGTGGTATCAGAGCCTGTATAGACTTTAGGTTCTGTAAGAAGCAAGTGAAGGAGGTAAGTGGTATCAGAAAGCGAAAGCTATTAAGCTCTATATGTGGAGAAAAATTCATCACAATGCCGCCTAGAAGAAACGTGGAGCCACCTATAGAAAATCGAGCAGTGGAAATGGAGATGAGAGAACTTAGCACAAGCTAAGATGCTATGGAGACAATGCAAAGGAGAGCATATGATGTTGGAGATAACAGTGATGTAGAAAGCAAAGAGAGGGAAGTTGAAGAAGGTGTAGCAGAGGATGTTGTGGAAGAACGCTTGGTGAAATTAGTTGTCAAATTGTGAGATAGAGCAAAGATAGAAATCCTAATGTATGAAGGCAACTTAGATGTTGAAGAATTGCTTGATTGGATATGAGAAATGGATAAGTACTTCGACTATGAAGACATTGACGAAGAGAAGAAAGTGAAACATATTGTCACCAGGTTGAAAGGACATGCAACATTGTGGTGGGATGAATTATAGGATGACAGGATAAGTAAAGGTAAGAATAAAATTAACAGTTTTTCTAGAATGGTAGCGAAGTTGAAAGATAAATCCATACCCCAGGATTACCGGATAAATCTGTTCAGAAGGTTTTAGAACCTGAGATAGAAAGGAATGATAGTAAAAGAGTACATAGAGGATTTATATAGGTTGAAAATAAGGGCTGAACAGAGAGAGAGAGATGATGAAAAGTTTGTCAGGTATATTAATGGCCTGAGATATGAAATCTAGGATGAAATCAGCATGATGACAATAAGGACCATGGAGGATGCTTATCAGATGGCACTGAAGGCAGATGAAAAGTTGTCCAGGAAGAAAATTCAGTGAAGTAGAGGCATGAGTCCACACAGAAGTAAGGTAATTGTCCATGAGTAGGCACATAGGCCCAAGGATGAGACTGGAAAACCACATAGTCACTCAGAAATAGGAGGAAGTTCTTGAGGGAGACAAAATGGTGGCAGGAATGCTTTTCCTCGTGGAAGAGGATGAGGGTTATGAGGAGAGGTGAAGTGTTTTTCCTATGGAAAAATAAGACACATTTCTTGGGAATGCCCCAAGAGAAAGAAATAAGGAGGTGAAGCTCACATTTTTGAAGCGTAGAAGCATAATGTTGAATAATAAGGCGTAGAAGATGGGATATAATTGATGATGAGGAAGGTTCTCTTGAATCCTGAGAAAGAAGTGGAAAAACCAGTGCAGAGGAACAATTTGTTCAGAACTGCTTGCAAGACTAAAGACAGAGTATGCAAGGGGATAATTGACAATCGTAGAACTAATAACTTAGTATCCACATAGATGGTGGAGAAATTGGAGTTGGAGACAACTGCACATCCAAGTCCATATAGAGTCTCATGGTTGCAAAAAGGTCACCAGGTAATGGTAACTAAACAATGCCTAGTTGAATTTAAGATTAGAGGATATAGAGATGAGATTTTGTGTGATGTGATTCCCATGGATGTATGTCATGTTTTGTTGGGGAGACCATGGAAGTTTGACAGAAATTTCATTCATGATGGGAGGAAAAATACTTATACCTTGGAGAAGATTGGTAGGACACACATGTTGCTACCAATAGAGGAAAATAAAGTAAAGGAAGAAGCCAACACAAGTATGCTTCTCATGAGTGGGAAGGAACTCCTGAGTGAAGTAAAGAAGGAACGTGAGATGCAATTTGTTGTGTTGAGAAATCCCATAGTCATCCTTACAATTAATTCTATGGATGATCTTCCTAAAGAAATTCAGGAGTTGTTAGAGAATTTTGTTGACATAGTAGTGGATGAGATACCTAGCTCATTGCCACCTATAAGGAGTATCAACCATCACATTGATATAATACCAAGAATTCTTTTTTTGAAAAAAACAGCATACAGATTGACACCTCAAGAGAATGAGGTGATAAAGAAGCAAGTCCAGGATTTGATGGACAAGGATCTGGTCAGAGAAAGCTTGAGTCCATGCGCAGTACTAACTGTGTTAAGTCCGAAGAAAGATTGAGGATGGAGAATGTGTACAAACTCAAGAGCCATAAACAAGATCACCA
The DNA here is from genome assembly GCA_009831015.1 of Picea engelmannii. Lineage (NCBI taxonomy): Eukaryota > Viridiplantae > Streptophyta > Pinopsida > Pinales > Pinaceae > Picea > Picea engelmannii. The sequence goes on along the minus strand of ML782394.1, from coordinate 829,785 downwards.
TGAGGTACAGATTTCCTTCTCCAAAGATGGATGAATTAATGGATTGTTTAAGTGAAGAAAATTATTTTTCAAAGATAGATTTAAAAAGTGGATATCACCAGATAAGGATGAGAGAAGGTGATGAGTGAAAAATATCCTTTAAGACAAATGAGGGGTTGTATGAATGGCTTGTTATGTCATTTGGCTTAACAAATTCCCTAAGTACCTTTATGATATTGATGAATGAGGTATTAAAGGATTTTATTGGTAATTTTGTGGTTGTATATTTAGATGATATATTAGTATTTACTAAAACTAAAGAAGAGCATTTGAGACACTTAACATTGGTAATGAGAAGATTGCAGAAAGAGAATCTACTGATAAATCTGAAGAAATATTCTTTCATGAAGACATAACTCATTTATTTGGGTTTTGTAATATCTTCAAACGAGTTGAAGATGGATCCAAAGAAGGTGAGAGAAATTAGAGAATGGCCATCGCCAAGGAGCATATTCGAGGTGAGAAGCTTCCATGGATTAGCAAGTTTCTATCGGAAGTTCATTAGAAATTTCAGTGGAATTTGTACACCGATGCTAGATACGATAAAGAAGAGACACAAGTATTTCAAATGGACAGAAGAAGCTGAGAAATGTTTCAGGATACTAAAGGAGAAGATAACAAAACAATCGATTCTGGTCTTGCCAGATTTCGGGAAGACATTTCAAGTCCGATGACATGCTAGTGGAGTTGAAATTGGAGTAGTATTAATCCAAGATAATAGGCATGTTTCATATTTTAGTGAGAAACTGGAAGATACCAAGAGAAAGTACTCCACATATGATAAATAATTTTATGCAGTAATTCAAGACTTGAAGAATTGGAGGCACTATCTTGTTCCAAAATAATTTGTTTTGTATAGTGATAATCAAGATTTACAAATCATAACCAGGTTGGAGAAGTTAAATCAAAGACATGCTAAGTGGATTTATGAAAAAATTTACTTTTTTCATTAAACATATTTCTAGTAATGCTAACAAAGTTGTTGATGCATTGAGTAGGAGATGTCTAATTATGTAGGAATTTCAAGTGAAAACCTTAGGGTTTGAACACATTAAGGAGATGTATTGTGATTATCCAGATTTTAAAGAGGCATATGAAGCATGTGCAAATCTTGTGATTAGAGACAAAATCCAGTGGACAGAGTATTTGATTTAGGATGGATTGTTGTTTAACGGTATCTAGTTGTGCATACCAAAATGTTGAATGAGAGATAATCTACAGAAAGAAAAACATAGTGGAGGTCTAGCAAGACATTTCGGCTATGATAAGACATTTTCACAGTTGAATAGTTCATACTATTGGCCAGGCATGAGAGCATACATGAAGAAATTTGTGAACATATGTAAGATTTTCCAACATGAAAAAGGAAAGAGACATAACACTGGGTTGTATTAGTCATTGCCTATTCCAGATAGGCCTTGGGATGCAATATGCATGGATTTTGTGTTGGGACTTCCAAGAACACAAAAGGGAAGAAATTCCATTTTTGTGGTAGTTTATAGATTCTCAAAGATGGCACACTTTGTCCCATGTCAGAAAAATAGTAATGCAACACACATTGCAAATTTGTTTTCAAGGAAGTTGTGAGACTTCACGGGTTTCCCAAGAATATTGTCTCAGAAAGAGAAACTAAATTTTGTGGTCATTTCTAGAGAAAATTGTGGAAGAAACTACGAACATAACTATCCTTTATTTCTTCATATCACCCTCAAATGGATGGATAGACTGGGGTGGTGAATCAAAGTTTAGGGAATTTGTTCAGGAGTTTGGTCACTGAACATCATAATTAGTGGGATCATATTCTAGCACAAGCGGAGTTTGCATGCAATGAATCATTAAATTGGAGTACCAAAAAGAGTCCATTCCAGATAGTATATGGAATGAAGCCAAGAGGAGTATCAGAGTTGAGAGATCTGGAGCAGAATGAATTCAGAAGCGCTGGAGAAGAAGACTTCGCTGCAAAAATGCAGAAGCTTCACAATTAGATCAAAGAGCAGTTACATAGTAGCAGCAGACAATAAAAGCACAGAGTTGATCAACATAGGAGAGAACTTCAATTTGAAGTTGGAGATCAATTTCTGGAACATCTCAGCAAAGAAAGGTTCCCAAGGGGAACATATAAAAAATTAAAAATGAAGAAGATAGGACCATGCAAGATCCTAAGGAAATTTGATGATAATGCTTATGAGATAGAGCTTCCAGAGGGTGTGGGTATATCACCCATATTAAAAATTTCAAACCTGTATTCTTACAAGGAAGATAACATAAGAAGATCATAAGATTAGAGAGAAATCCAGTGGGAGAAGCAGATGCTTGTAGCAGAAAATCCGTAGATGGACAAGAAAATAGATCAAAGGACTAGTAAGAAGACCAAGAGGAAGACATATTTTGAGTATTTGGTAAAGTGGAAAGGAAGCCCAATAAAATATGCCAGTTGGGTAAATGAAGCATATATCCAGAAGCATGGAAAGTCAGTGTAGGAGCTCATGGACAAGAGTACATGAATTTTTTCCCAGAGGAGTATGATGCAGGAGCATCATAAGCAAAGAACGAGTGGAGGACAACTCAACACCCCAATGCGCATTTTGAAATGATTTTGAATTTAAAATAGGTCATGTCACGAAATATTTTGAAAAGATTGTAATAAATGAACATCTTTAATGTTTAGAGGTTGAACCATCGCATGAGATCGGTTGGAGATGTATTTTCTTTAATGTAGTAGATTGCATGATAGATTTGATGTATTTTCTCTTATATGTCTGTCTTGAACATTTATTGTAATAAGCCTTAGTATTTGATAGCTTTTAATTCAATAGGATAGCGCTAAGGTAGTCAGAGGGAAAATATCTATGAGCTCTTTTCTATAAATAAATGTATTGTTTCCCAGAAGAGGTTGTTGAAGTTATTATCGTAGCTGATGAAGAAGTTCTAATTGTAGAAGTTGTTGAAGCTTATAAGTATTGTATGAGCCCATATACATTTCGTTTTAATGAATATAATAGAGAAGCGTTGTTCCAAATGTTTGGTGTTGTTGTGTCTATCAGAATGAATGGTAGGCCTTTTGTTTAATTGCAATTCTCTGTTATTTACTTGTTCTTATGTTATGAACGCATTTACATGGTTGAATGTATTAATCCATGAGGATTTAGATAAGTTTAAATTGTTTCTCTTCACAACCTTATGCAAGGAGTGCATATTGTCTGTAAGGAGTGTGTTGACAGAGTCTAGTTTGACTCATAAGCTCAGAAGAGATAACGTGAATCTTTCATTTGCAAGGAGTGCAAAGTGTCCACAAGGCGTGCGTTGACAAAGTCTTTTGACTCAGATATTCAGCAGAGACAACCTGAATCTTTGTTTGAGATAGTGTAAGAAGACATGTTGCAAGGTGTGCACAGAGTCAAAATTTGACTAAGTGTCGAAAAGGAGTTTTGCGAAGTTCAGAGTTTCAAGGAGGAACAAGCTCAGAAGAGATAGCAGGCGAGAAGTATTCAATGGGGAGGATTCTTTTAATATTCCCCAAGTTAACATGTGGGATCCATTCAAAGGAAGAGGGATCGTTCCATACTATTATATCTAGGAGATTTGCGCAATGGTTAGTCAGGGGTTCCTTCGAAACTTTGCGAATCGGAGGAATTGGAGTGTTGAGGAGTGAAAATCGCCAAAGTCTGAAGTTGTGAAGAGATCATAGGATTCAATTTGAAGGTGGATATGTGGCAGTGGGTAAGAGAGTTCAAGAGAGAAGAAATTCAGAAGAAATTGCAGAGTGCAAAGGGAAATCTTCACGAAGTCACGAAGAGCGAAGTAGATCTGGACCGTTGGATCTAGAAGAAAACATTGCAGAGATCCGTGTAGTTCGGGAGAAAGGTACTTCGGGGAAAACAAGTGGGGAAAATCCAAAACACTTGAAGCATGAATTAGCGAAGTCCATAGGAGTCATCGATCTGAGGAAGACACACGTCAATAGATCATGGACTTCAAAGAAAAGAGCACTTCGGAGAAAAGTGAGGGCGAAGTGTGCAAAACTCCAGAAGCTCGAAGTAGCGAAGTAGATGATGGTCATCAATATGAGGAGGACACGTGTCATCATATCACGGGATATAGAAGTGTGCATACAGAAAAAAGGTAAGAATTTGAATCCTAGACGTTAATTTAAGTGAACACGTAGTGTCATCTTCGTCACTTCGGAGAAAGATCACTTCGGGAGAAAATGAGGGTGGAAGTCCCAAAGGTCAAAACTCCTGAAGTGTCAAATTCCATTGGAACCGTATGTTGGAATGGGATGCATGGCGCTTGATCCACAACTTCACGTGGAAAGTACTTCAGGAAGAAAATACTTTGGAGCATTCGAAACTCTCAAACGTTGAAGCTTCAAAGTAGATCACAGTCATTGGTTGTCGAGGGAGAATGGACTATAGATCTGGTATGGGAGATTTCACCAATTCAGAGATCGAGGAAAAGGGAGTCAACTAATTAAAAAATATCTAAAGCACAAAGTTGCGAAGGGAGATGGTCCGCGGTCATATCCTGTGGCCATATTAAGGAAGAGTCTAACACCAGAGCTAACACTCGTATATTGGTGTTTCTAGAGGTTCCATAAAAGTTTGTGCGAGTAATTCGATCCTATGGGTGACATCAAAGGGACCTATGTGTAATATTTTCCAGGGTATATTGGAGGCAAGAAGAGTTGATTCGGCTCAGGCATTTGAATATCCAAGACCGAGATGTCAAGCAGCCCCGAGGAGAGAAGGGGGGTCTACACCAAGTGGTATTAGAGTCTGTATAGCCTTTAGATTCTGTAAGAAGTAAGTGAAGGAGGTAAGTGGTCTCAAAAAGTGAAAGTTCGTAAGCTCTATGTGTGGAGAAAAGGCCAACACAATTCCACCTAGAAGACGTGCGGAGCCACCTGTAGAAAACCAAGCGATGGAAAGGGAGATGAGATAACTTTGCACAAGGCTAGATGTTATGGAGACATCGCAAAGGAGAGAACTTGATGTTGTAGACGTCAGTGATTCAGAAAGAGAAGACAAGGAAGTTGAATAATATGTAGCAGAGGATGCTGCAAAAGAATGCTTGCTGAAAGCAGTTGTCAAATTGGGAGCTAGAGAAAAGATAGACATCGCAATGTACGAAGGAAAATTTGATGTTGAAGAATTACTTGATTGGATATGAGAAATGAATAAGTACTTTGACTATGAAGACATTGATGAAGAGAATAAAGTGAAACATGATGTCGCCAGGTTGAAAGGACATGCAATGCTGTGGTGGGATGAACTGCAGGATGACAGAAGAAGTAAAGGTAAGCAGAAAATTAAGAGTTTGGATAGAATTGTAGCCAAGTTGAAAGATAAATTCATACCTAGAGATTACCAGATAAATCTGTTCACAAGTTTGCAGAACCTGAGATAGAAAGGAATGAAAGTAAAATCATACACAGAGGATTTCTATAGGTTGAACATCAGGTTTGGACAGAGAGAGAGATGATGATGAAAAGGTTTCCAGGTATATTAATGGCCTGAGATATGAAATCTATTATAAACTCGACATGATGACAGTAAGGACCGTGGAGGATGCTTATCAGATGGCACTCAAGGTAGAAGAAAAGTTGGGCAGGCAAAAGAGTCAGCGAAGCAGAGGAAGGAGTCCAATTAGAGGTAAGGTAATTGTCCATGATAAGGCACAAAAGCCCATGGTTGAGACTAGAAAATGACATAGTCACTCAGAAAGAGGAGGAAGTTCCCGAGGGAGATAGTATGGTGGTAGGAAATATTTTCCTCGAGGAAGAGGAAGAGGCAGAGGAGGAGATTTGAAGTGTTTTTCCTGTGGAAAAATAGGACACATGTCTTGGGAATGCCTCGAGAGAAAGAAAGAAGGAGGACACGAAGCTCACATTTCGGAATCGCAGAAGTGGAATGTTGAAGCAGAAGGCATAGAAGATGGGATATACTTGATGATGAGTAAGGTTCTCTTGAATCCTGAGTAAGAAGCGGAAAAACCAGTGCAGAGGAACAATTTGTTTAGAACTTATTGCAAGACTCAATACAGAGTATGCTCGGTGATAATTGACAGTGGGAGCAATGATAACTTAGTATCCACAAAGATGGCGGAGAAATTGGAGCTGGAGACAACTGCACATCCAAGTCCATATAGAGTCTCATGGTTGCAGAAAGGTCACCAGGTGGAGGAATCTGAATGGGTAATCCATATGGTATTTTAGGAGAAGAAGCAGGGAGGAATAAGGATATGTGTTGACCTGAGGAAGATGAATGATGCTTTCCTACATGACCCTTTCCCTACCCCTTTCACAGACGAGGTGTTGGAGAATGTAGGAGGCCATGAAGCTTACTCATTCACCAATGGATTCTCAGGATACCATCAAATCAAGATAGCCCCAGAAGATAGGTACAAGACCACTTTTTCCATAGAATGGGGGTCCTACCAATACACATTCACGCCTTTTGGGATGAAGAATGCACCAACAATATTTTCCAGAGTAGTCATAGCTGCATTCAAAGAACTCATCCATGAGTTTCTAGAGGTATATCTAGATGATTGGACAATCTATAGTTTGTTGAAAGATCATGTAGATTTGTTGAGGCTAATGTTAGAAATATGTAGGTAGTGTCAAATATCGCTAAACATCAAGAAGTGCATCTTTGGAACACCTTTTGGGATACTATTGGGCCATATGGTGTGCAAACAAGGCTTGCTAGTATATCCTACCAAGATTACAATAATTGTTAATCTACCACCACAAAAATCAGTACATCAGTTAAGAGAAACATTGGGACACACAGGATACTACAAGAAATTCATAAAAGGGTATGCACAAATCACTGCACCAATGGAGAAACTGTTGACAAAATATAGCAAGTTCTATTGGAATGAGGACTGTCAGCGAGGATTGGACACTCTAAAAGAGAAGATGGTAACTGCACCAATAATAGTATTCATGGATTGGGAAAAGACATTTCATGTGAATGTAGATGCATTAGCTATAGAACTTGGAGATATTTTGGCATAGCCACGAACAAGGGAATTGGACCATCCTATAGCATTTGCTAGCAGAAAATTGTTAGAGTCAGAGGAGAATTACAATACCACAAAAAGAGAAGGCCTAGTTATGGTCTATGCACTTCAAAAGTTCATACATTACTTACTAGGAAAACATTTCAAGATGTTTATAGATCATTCATCTCTCAAATACCTAGTCAACAATTCAGTGTTGGGGGGAGAATTTGTAGATGGTTATTGTTGTTCCAGGAATTTGAATTTGAAGTGATAGTCAAACCAAGGAAGTTGAATGTAGGACCTGATCACCTGTCAAGGATCACCAATAGAGAGGAACCTACGAATCTAGAGAAAAAATTCCTTGATGCACAGTTATTTTCAATCCAAGTAGATGATGAATATTTTTCTGACATCATTCAATACTTGAGTACAGGGATTGCGCCACAAGAATTCAACACTACGCAAAAGAAAAATCTGGTAGTCAGAGCTGCAGACTATCAATTGATTACAGGAAACTTATCCAATATGGGTGCAGACAACATCTTGAGAAGATGTGTGCTAGAACAGGAAAGACCTGGGATTTTAGCAGAGGCCCATGAGGGAATAGAAAGAGGATATTATGAAAGAAAAGCTATCGTGCAGAAGGTAGTGCACGTAGGAATATGGTGGCCAATTGTTCACAGATATTCAAAGGACTACTACTAGAGATGTGATGTATGTCAAAGGGTTCGTAAACCTAATAGATGGGATGAGATTCCCCTAAGGCCACAAGTAACCTTGCAGGTATTCGACAAATGGGAAATAGAATTTGTGGGACCAATTAACCCACCAGCAAAGAGGTCAAGAGTAAGGTATATTATTACTGTGATAGAGTACTTAACAAGATGGGCAGAAGAAACACCAGTAAAGGATTGCAGCGCAGAGATAACAACACACTTCTTATTTGAGAAAGTGATCACTAGATTTGGATGCCCAAGGATTTTGATGAGTGACCAAGGCACTCATTTCATTAATAGAACTATTAAGGCTATGACTGAGGAGTTTGAAGTCTATCATCAAAAGAGTACACCATATCATCCTCAAGCAAATAGAACAGTAGAAGCCTTTAATAAGATCCTAGAGAATGCACTGACAAAGATATGCAATGTCAATAGGGAAGATTGGGACTCGAAGATACCAGCAGTATTGTGGGCATATAGGACTACATGTAAAAAATTGACAGGACAAACACCATTCAGATTGGTGTATGTACAAGAAGCAGTGGTGCAATTAGAATATTTGGTACCTAGTCTACGCATAGCAGCAATTACTAACATGATAGAGTGAGGTGCGGTACAAGAAAGGCTAAGTCAACTAATGCTCATGAAAGAAGATAGGATTCTAGCAGGGTTTCACCAATAGGTACAAAAAGAAAGCGACAAAGCTTGGCATGATAAACATATCAAAAGGAAAAGTTTCAAGGAGGGAGACCTAGTCTTGGTGTACAACAGTAAATCTCTTCAGCACCCAGGAAAATTCTGAATGCATTGGTTGGGACCATATGAAGTAAATACTGTCACAGATGGGGGAGTTATAAAGTTGAAGGATTTGGGAGGAACATAACTCAGAGGAATGATCAATGGGATTCAAATGAAACTGTATAGGGACATTCGACCTCCTATCACTTAGAAAGTTATTTGAAAAAAAGAGAGAGACTGTGCCAAACAACAAAGGACTATGCGCAACAATAAAGGGGTTACCGCGCCAGACACCAGAAGATAGCACACGTCTAAAATAGAATTAGCATGACAAAAATTAAATGTCCACATGCACTGACGAAACAACATATCGTGCACTTCGAATACTTAGTGTGTCGGAAAAAGGACCAACGGTCAAAAAAAGGCGAAAATTGGAAAAAGGGCAGTTACAGAAAAAAGATGCCAACTGGCAATGTCTATCAAAATTGAATGAAAATAACTTTTGAAGCGACTTCACAATAATCGTGCCAACTGGCAACGTCAAGGGAATTGAATTTCACGTACGCAGGAAGCACCAATTCATTTAAACCAAAGCCTAGGTAGCTTCTCCAAGAAGCTTCATGACACTTGCTATATAAGGAAGGCACGTGGGTAATAGAAGGGTTATTGTGAAATCATAGAGCAAGAGAGTATACAGAGCAGATATCGATTTATCAAGAGATACAGAGCGAAATAGCTCGACATAAATCAACCTTAACCACCATGGCACCACCCAAGCTAGGTGCACCGAGCCAGGCCTGCAGAAAACCTTGAATCCATCACAAAGTACCACAACAGCCACAGGGAATGGAACAAGAACCCACATAGACTATCGAATTTGTCAACTTGGATGAAATTCCCTCACCCAATGTGGAATCAACGAGCCCCACACCCATGGTGGAGGAAACCCAACCAACAATAGCAGTTGGCATGGACATTGATATGCTGGAAATGGGACAGGGCCAACAGGCCAAGAATGTAGAAAATCCTTCATGCCCTGAACAGGCGGAAGAGTCCCCGAGGGTAAATGGGACAGCCCCAAACCAGATAGAATCAGTCGCGTCAGGATGGTCACACATAGTAGATCCGGAGAAGCAACAGGAGGGGATAGTAGAAGATGTTATTGGTCGGCCAGAGGCATATGTCAATGATAGAAAATAGGAGGCTAGAACCTCAAGTCATCCACCATAGTGAAAGGTAAAACATCCCATAGCAAGATCACCATGAAGATAGGCTGCAACAACCATAGTCTTGTTGCGCATTCCGAAAGGGGTGCAGGCCATGCCTAAAATTTTGGGATGTGTGGAAAAACTATGCTACTCAGATCACGATATGGCTGACATGGACAAGTTCCATGAATTTGCAAGGTAGGTCTACCTTGACAACGTGGGTACATGACCCTTCGACGATCCAATTTTGCAACCAAAACAGTGGGAAACCGGATTGGCCAACACCGGAATTTTAAACATGTTGGATATCCCACATTTTGGAAGGGGTCGTGACATAAACAACCGCGTTAAGTAGCTGATGGAAGTCATCCACGAAGGGTATCTATGGGTGGAAGAACCTATATCTATAGACATGGAGCTCATTTCTTATATTACAAGTCTTCTATCTCGGGGGGATAATCTCATGCAGTACCTCGATGACAAGACAAAGGAGAAGGCATTGGCAGAGGAGATGAAAAAGACATATGGCACACAAAGAGGGTCACGTGGAATCATCATCAAGTGAACCAGCGACGCAACAACAAGGCTGGCCACCAAACTCATGGATTGCAAGTTTCTCAAGAAGTGTCGCAAGGAGGAATTCCCTGTCAAGGTCATCACAGCTACAACACAGTGCGTGGAGGGAACTATGCTAAGTCGGTCCCTGTGCTTATTAAGCCTATTCCCTGAGGACTGCAAATATGCGCAGGACCTCAGGACAACGTTTCATTACTCTTGGAAACTCATCTTGATCTCCTTGATCATATGGAGGGAGCCACAATACACATACTTTTGCAAGAGGAATAGTCGTTTCCGCACAACGTGGTACACATCGTTGGGGAGCACTTCGGACCCCAAAGTCAGAATTACAAATTCAAGCATGTTCGCGGGGTATTACAATGACCTCCAAGAAAACATTTCCAACACTAGGAAAATTAATCCAGAAGTGGTCATGCAATACTGGGACATCGCCACCTTCAAAGAAACTAGGCACACCATATGGATCCAAGTGCGAAGATATCCCAAGAAGGAATGGATAAAATTGTGATATTGCATCAAGGAAGAAGACGTCGAGATGGAAATCAAGGATTAGAAATATGACTGGAGAATTCCAGTTCTCGCTCAAGAGATGCCCACAGGTAAGGAGGCTAATGCAGGGCAAGATCAGACACCTATCATGGATAAAGCTATGCCTAAGAAGCCAAATCCAAGTCAGAAGCTGACACAACAAAATAAGGGGGGTGTGACAAAGAAAGGTACTCAGGCTGGGAAAAAGGACACCACCTAGGCACCGAAAGAACTAGAAAAAGGTGTTGCGATAGCACAAGAACCCCATCGATTACTACCCCACAAGAACAAGACTAGACCAAGAGGTTGATCATACACATTGGGGGTGCACGCAAAAATTCCAAGGCACACAAGGATCCGACAGAATATACAATCAAGGAGGATGACGCGGACCTCATGGCCAAAAGAGAACAGGACTGGGCAGTTGAGGAGTTTGAATATGCCCAACACCAAAGAGACCAAATTTAGGATGAGTTGGCCAAAATAAGGCAAGTCCTAGAGCATATCAGAGAATCATTGAGGGCAGACATATGAACTGATTCATTCCCCACAGCATCAAAAGTAGGATCCAAGGCTGCACCAAGTGAACATGAGATGATCTAGAAGATAGCACAGACGAGCTAGACCTTCCACATTACACCCAACATGTTGCGCATAGATGATATTGTAGCCTAGACACCCTTGAAATATCTGGCGTAGATATAGTTGGTAATGGATCGGATACCAACCAAAGAACTATACAAACTGCAAGTCAGTGTCGCACAGGAGGTGTAGTTGCGTGCACGAACAGATGCAACAGAATTGTAGCACACAAAGGACAACAAAGAGGATATGGATTTGGTTCTCAAGAAATTCAAGATTGAGAACAAAGACAAGAAATATCGTGCATATAGGCTCGAGCAGGGAGTGGCTATAGCCTATGAGATAATTCCAAAAAGCGCGCAAAGAGCAGAGCCCACAACAACACAGAAAATTGATCAGATTGTGAAAAAAATTGATCAATACAGGCAAGAGATCAAGAAACTCCAGGAACAACTCATTCCTACCACTCCACAAGAGGTGAAGGAACAAAGGAAGCAAGAAGTAGTCGAACAGATCGATGAAATAGAAAAATAAGTCAGTGCAGTTGTCGACTTGTTTGATAGGGAAGCGCAACTATGGACAAATATAGAAGAAGATCAACAGGTCCAGCATTGGGACCAAAAAGAGGAAAAGATAAGCGCATCCATCTAGGACCTCAAGAAGAGGTAGAAAATGATGAATATCACTGAGCACCTCAAAGGAATGCAAGACATGAAGAAGTTGCAGGCAGAGCTAGTAGTTGTGCAGATGGAGAAGAAGGACCAACAAGCTCAAATGGAACCTTTCCAAGAGCTAGTAGCGGAGGTCATTGTGTAGGAAGAGGAGGCAAAGAATAACATGGAGAAAACATAGGCAAAGTGTGCAGAAATGATCAAGGAGGAGATCACAATGCAAGTTTTAGATGTGCTCAAACTAAAGACCATACAGGCTCAAACACAAGGAATGGAACTCACAGACAAGTTCCACACTCTAAAAGGAGTTGTTGAAGAAGCACACAAATAATAGGTGTCTTGGGATGAGCTACATGTTAGTTTTGGGGGCATGTTGGATGCAGACCCATTCTGGGGAAAAGGCTATTTTTGGGGAGAGAAGCATGAAGGGAAGAAAGGACAGCTAGAAAGAAATGCAGCATGTGCGAGGGAAGCGTGTGAGGCGCGTACGCAATGGAGACCTAACTACGTTAGGGTTATGGTTTTTGCAATATATTGTAATGGTTGATGAGCCGAGAATAAATATAATTAGTACTTAGGAGGTCTAAGGGGGGGACCGAAGAGGACCTAGAGGGGGTACCTGAGTTGGATGGATACAGAAAGAGATTAGTAGTACCTAGGAGATAGGGAGAGTCCGGAAGTTGTAAGGTTTTTAAGAACTGCAACATTTTGTAAGCTGGTGAGCTAGATAAGAATTGAGAAACTTGATCCCAAGGGCTAGATCCCAAGTTGAGGAGCCTAGTGTGATCTAGTCAACCTCACAGGGATCGGGAATCCTGTTGAGATTGTAAGATCCAAGATTGTAAACGCACGCAGCGTGATATATTGTTGAGACATAATAAAGAGCTTGAAATACAAATATTTGTGGACAAATCCCAGGAGGGGGTGAACCATGGTAAAGCTTGTGTTATTTGATTGAATGTATGCATCTCTATTTTTTTTAAGAATTAAATGCTAGATAATTGGATGAAGGAACTAGTTAGATATGATACTCCACATGCATGAATAATAATGATTGTTTTAATCAAGAGGTTAGAATAAATAAATAAAGATCACAAGGTATAACCACATATCTCCACTCATTCCTAGGCTGCAAGAACCTGAGTATTGAAGCCACCCATAGAGCTATCTCGGGTGAGACTGCATAGTACACCCTATGTGTTGCATTTCCTTCTGGTTTACCAGGGGGGGCAATAGGTTTAGAGGGATTTTTTTGGAAGATGGTTAAATCTGAACTAGGGTCAACCTATGATAGTAAGGTAAGATCGGAGTAGATGACTGATAAAGTAGAATAAGAAACCAACATTCTCAGTATAATCTCCTATTATCTTCTCTGAAAACTAGTATAGTATCATAAGTCATGTCCATCTGCATTGTACCACCCAACTTTACTTCCCACATTTTGGATAAAAACATCCCATGGTTTTAGGTACATCAACTACCACCATATCCATCATAATACTCCTAATAGGAATCTAAGCCAAAGTGACCACCACGTCTTTGATCAACCCATCACATTTTACACTTCTAGCATCAAAAGAATAGAGGTCATGGTAGGGCTTGGTTATTTCTAACCCCAACTTCTCCATTACTACATTTGGCATGAGATTATGAGATGCCCCAGAATAAATCATACATTTATGCAACATATTGTCATGGATATTTAGGGTCACATAGAAAGGTGCAACATATTCTTTCTTATCATCTATGTGAGGACCAAAAACTATAGTGGGAGACTCATCTTGCAAATTCACAATGTTGGGAGGACTTGTTGGGATTTTCCCTTGTATGACCTTTTCAATCTACTTGTGGTATGATGGGTTTTTAGCCCCCTCTACCAATGGGACATGGATCTTGATTTTGGAAAGCTCTTTCTCAATGCTAAAGGGTGGAACTAATTCCTTAAGTTCCTTTACCTTTTTTGCTGCTATCTTTGAATATTCTCCAGCTTATTTAGTCTTGCTAATAATTTTTAATTATTTGAATCTATCCATAGAAAGACTTTGGATAGAATTCTTAAGTTGGGGTTGGCTATCCTGGTTGCATAATTTCTATCTATGTATGAGATCATATTCCATGTGCATCTCAGCCTGCAATGCATCAAAAAACATCATGTACTATACAGAGGAAAATAATTCTTCGTTGAATCCATCTTTAGGGATCTTCTTCCTGGTGTTGAGGGAATATTCATAATCATCTTGAGTTAGATTCATGGTATTTTTTTCCCCTTGCAACATGTGCATTTATTCTAGAGTTTCAACATATCGTTCATTTGTTTTTTCCTCAATCAGATTGTTTCTGTTATTATATCTCACAGGAGGATGGATAGGTTGTTCATCATTTCTTCTTTCTCTCCTCAGGAGTTGGGGATTGAAAAGCCTCCTGAACTAGTTAGGGTTCCTCACCCCTCCTTATTGAGGAACCTTGTTGGCATTACCACTCTCCATCTAAAATTTAGACATCTTATTTGTCAAATTTCCAATTAGTCTACACATCTCATCCATTTAGGCTTCATGAGAATATTTGGTTGGGTCTAAAGTACCACATTCTTCTTTAATTTTCTTCTTGTCTGATTCATTATACCTTTTCTTTATATTTCCTGATGCAATCATATTTCCTTCAATATCTATTGCATCATCTTACATTATCAGCAGACTGGTATCTCTCCTTTCTCTTAATACCATGGAAAAGTCTGCATAAAAATCCCCAACGCATGTGACCTTAGTTGCTTGTTACAAAGGATTTATGTCTTTAGGAATATTTTTTTAAAGCTTGTTAAAATTGTTGTTGAAATCCAAAATAGACTCATTTTATTTCTTCTTGAGGGATCCAAACTCGGTCGGGTAATATAGGTTGTCCCTCATTTCCCCCCACTACTTCATAAATGCAGATTCAAGAGCCTGCCAACTATCAATAGAGGTTGTAAGGGGTTCTCTAAACCATTTATGAACATATCCCTCTAGGGTTTGGATAAACAACCTCATGAAGACATCGTCATGCTCCATGAATGAGTTGTTAGTGAAATCTTGAAAGGATCCTAGGTGTTCTTCAACAGATAGGGTCGGTTCACCATTGTACTTGGGTAACAACTTCAAGTAGTTTTCAAGGAAGTCATGAACATGGGAAGACAGATTCAAAGGGACAAATCTATCCATGACCCAAGGGTTTAAAGGTGGTGGGGGAGGTTGATTTACCCCAGCTCTTCCTCCTCCTAAATTGGCCATAATATCCTACTGGATATGATTATGGGATTCGATAGATGGATTGTTAATAGTGTTTTTTAAAAAGGGATTGAAGGAAGAGATTTTTTCTTGGCATAATCCTAGGGGTAAATTTGGTATTTCTATGAGGGGTTTGAGAGCTAGCCTAGATGAAGAACATGAATCAACTGGTATATCAATTAATTCATGGAAATTACTACCAACATGAACAATATAAGGAGAAGTCCCTAAATCAGGGTTACCTGAAGATGAAGATATTTGATGTTCTCGGAGATTTCTCTAGGTCACGAGCTTCTCTGTATATGACTATACTAGAGTACGCTCAAAATATGGGTTACTTCTGGTATATATTTATTTAGATGTCAGATCTTCTTTTTGTGGAGTCGTCAGGTTAAATAATCAACAACCAGGTGCTTGAAACTCATTCACCCTTGAGTATTAGATCTTTTGATTTTGTATCCCCGAGAAAAGGTATCTTCAAATTCCATTCCCTAGCAATGGCACCATTTTGGATCTTGTCCCTTGAGATGTTCCAGAATGTCAATGGAACTATGTCGAGGTATCCCAGGGGATAAGATTTAGAGAGATACTTAAATCCATGTTCATAACAACAAAAATTATGGAAACGTTTGGGTAATTTTTTCTCTGTCTCTCATAGAACTTTCAACCCTCAAAAAATCCTAGACCAAATATTGAAACATTCAACCTTAAGAGCATTTGTCTATGAGTGATTTAGACAATTTGAGTTTAAGTTGAGAAGGGATGGATTTAGAAGAAATACAAAATAAACATGTGAGGCATCTTTAAGGTGAATCACACAATCAATGGAAAGAATAATGTACCAAGAAATTAAGAATTCATCAGTTCTAACAGTTGTACAAGATCATTAAATCATGCATCAAATAGTAAACAATTTCATATATTTAAATCCATGGAGGTACTTCTACACATAATTAAATACAAGAAAAAATGCCAAGAAGTGGTCATACATTTGGAGGAAATCACTTTAGTATCCTAAGATAAATAACATGCAGTAACACTAAACATGTCATAAAACTTGTTTCTCAAGCTTTTATTAGTGGGGATATAATAAAAGAAGCCATGAGATGAGAGGGATGGATTTTACAAGAGCACATACAAAGAAAATAAGCACAGACTAAAGCATAATTTAAGGGATGAATCTCTTAAAGCATGCAACCTTGAAAAATTCTCTATGGCTGAGGGGATCTTGATCAAACAACTCAGGTATAAGATACTCTTAAATTGCCCAATGTGACAACCCTAAAAATGAGCTCCTTATGATGATTTATAGCCTCTTATATTTGTAGGAAAACCGCTTACTCAGACCAATATTGCTTCATCACTCCTCCATATACCCTTTGGACTTGGTGTTTTTTTCAGCAATCACCAAGGATATGGTATCAAAAAATTGATACTTATATGTTTGGACTTGGCTTCAAAAGGATCAAATTGGATAACTGTGTGTATTTCAAATTAATTGGTGAACATATTATTTATTTGGTCTTGTATGTGGATGATATGTTGTTGATAGGAAAAAACAAGGAGATTATCCAGGATGTGAAAACTCAATTGTCCTCTAAATTTGACATGAAGGATCTTGGTGCCATAAATTTCATTTTGGGCATGGAAATTAAAAGAGATCAGGAAAACAGGAAACTCTAGTGAAATCAAAGGAAATATGTCGAGACAATATTGCATAGGTTTAATATGCATGAATGTAAATCAGTCAAGGTTACTATTCTTGTGGGTGTAAAGTTATATGGATCAGTGTCCAAAGACATATGAAGAGGAAGAGGGCATGTCTCGTGTTCCATATGCCAATGTGGTTGGAATTTTTATCTATGCAATGGTCTCTACTAGAATAAAAATTGCACATTCAGTGGGAGTTTTGAGAAGGTATATGAAAAACCAGAGAAGGAAGATTGGACAACATTACATAGGGTTTTTAGGTATTTGTGTAGCACTACTAGTTATGGATTATGCTATGAAGGAAGACAAGGATTGGATAGATTGTTGGACATGCATGGCTTTCTTGATTCATACCGGGCTAGAGATATGGATCACAGAATATATACAAGTGTGTATGTGTTTAAATTGTTTGGAGGAGAAATCAGTTGGATGAGAAAAAGACAATTGGTAGTGGCACTCTCAATTATAGAAGGTGAATACATAGTAGCCACTCATGAAAGAAAGGAATCAGTATGGTTACTGAGATTGTTTTAAAGTATTGGGTTGGTACAACTAGTTGTAAGGATAGATTGTGACAGTCAGAGTGAAATATTTCTGCTGAAGAACCCATCTTACCATTCAAAGACAAATCATATTAATGCTCAGTATCACTTTGTGAGAGACATGGTTGAAAAAAATGTGTTGTTGATGAAGGTAGACACTTTGGAGACTGTTGTAGATTAATTAACAAAATCTGTGAGCATTGAGAATTTCTCTTGGTGTAGAGGATCTATGGGTATTGTTTCCCTACATTGTTGACTATGTAATCATGTAACCCCATGTATGAAAAGAAAAAAACAAGTGGGAGAATGTTGGGTATGTGTTATATTCTTTGTAAAATTGATCCCATGTATTGTACACTGATATGGGAGAAAAGGAGGCATGGGGGGCACTTTTCACCCCTTCGTCGGGAGGGTTGCATGGGCTTGGGGGCGAGAGGCCCCGAGAAACATTTTTGGTCCATTTTTGGCACATTGTTTTTGTCAATGGTTTTCTAATTCTGGTTAAGGAATTAGGGTTGTTGACTAATTTGGGTCAATGGATTAAGGTTTTGGATGTCGCGGGATCCTATATGTATATTGTATTGTAAAAAATGAAAAATATGATGAATAGAATATTAGAGGTGCGAGTGTAAACAGGTTGTTGGTTTTCCCTGTTTGGGTTTCTAGGGTAAAAATATTTGTGTAATGTGTGTGTGTGTGTGTCATTGTATATTTTCTATTTTTATTGAGAATCTATTTGTAATAAATAATTGTACAAGCTTAAAATCTACACCTTCTACTCTGCCCAATTTTCATGGCATGGGTATTGAATATCTAGATACCTTTCTCTTTGAATTTGATGTAATTTGTCAAAGTTTTATTATTATTATTATTATTATTATTATTAGAACCTTAATTCATTTATGACCACTCTTAATGAAGATGTAACATCCCCGACCACCCATGGTCAGGCCATGCTACACGAGGGAACACTTTTGTTCTCTCACTGCGGAACATAATGTGACATACCCAACACCCAACTGAACTATGCCACATAAATTTTATCTAATTGCATGCATTTAAAACATACACATACAACACTCTTGCGGAAGCTTCATATATAAAACGTAACAGAAAAATATATTACATATTGGCATGAATTCACATGATAATAACAGTAAAAATAGACATCCAACATATACAGGAAATACCCAAAAACTTCCAGACGGTTATAACCACACATATGATAAACTCATAAAATAAGCACGTAAATAACAATGCAGCATGTAAATTTATCACGCAATTGGTACTTATCTTGGTAAGAATGTCACCAACTACGTGCAGACCATCCACGAACCTCCCAGCCTTAGACTACACTGTTCATCACTCTCAACAGTGAGTCACCCCCGAGATGGGACTAAACTCCACCCAAGTAAAGGAATTCCTAGCCAGGCTATAAGCTCATAGACAACAGGAAAGACTCCATCTCAGGTGCTCACTCAACTGACAGCCTATATTCCCTCATTCCCCACATGCATGTCCCACCCCCGGAAGTGTGCCCCTTCTCTGCTCAATAGTCCTTCAGATGCCCCATTCCTTTTCGGGCTTCAACAACATGTCGGACAGGAAGTCTCTGAGCCCTATAGTTGTAGTTTAGAACCTTCAGGAAATCAATTCCCAACAATTCTCTCACTCAGATAACTGCTCACGGGCCTGACAACCCGTTTCTTAGTCCATCTCCCAAGCTAACCAACTACACAAGCATATATGCCTATGGATACAGTTCTGGTATAGTGAAATGAATGTCTAAAGGATAACGGACTGCGTGAGTGAAAAATGGTCATGGAGTCATGGATGGATGCTCCAAGGAATCATGGGAGAGATGATGGTAAGAATGGTGGGGGGCGTCCCCAAATGAACTAAGTCCCCACGTTATATATGCATGTCCCCAACTTGAAACTTTCCATGTTGGGAGCTACTTTAGTCCACTTTTCCCCAACTTTAGAACTTAGCATAAAATAATTATCCATACTTTATGTTTTAAGAAATATTAATATAATATTCCTTTTTGGCTTAAGCTCTCTAGCTTATCCCTTTCCCTTAAATTTTGGTCATCCCTTTCCCTAACTGGTGGATTTTAGTCCCCCATCTCTTTTATCATAGTCCGTCTGCGCACAGTGATGTATTTTATGTTAATCATGAGACATATACAAAATAGGCGCACTGGCCTTTAACATCTAAGCACTCTAGCCTAATTCCAAAACATAAGCATCCCAACTTATAATAACTAGCTCACTAGCCTATAACACATATCATATACACAAGGCTCGATGACCTCCATATTGCACGCACTTTAGCTACTACGCGCGGTATCTGGGAATGTGCACACTACATCATTTTACTACACAGTACATGTGCACACTATGCCATGAAAGGTGCATTACAAAAATGATGTCTGAATAGCTCACCAGCTTAAGTACACTTGCATTACATTTACAATTGGGTTCGATCGAGGGATATTACAATCCCCTCCCCTTATTTATTCACTGTCCTCAGTGCATCATGTACCCATATACAACAAAATTTTCAAAAATCCTCAAAACGATGCGGGTATTCTTCCCATATTGCATCCTCATGCTCCCAAGTAGCGTCATCAGGACCGTACCAGGTCCATTGGACCTTTACAAGCCCTATGAATTGATTCTAGAGCTGCTTGATTTTTTGGTCCAGAATGTGCACCAGATGCACTCAGAAAGCACCTTCTTGCTCCACCTGAATCACATTCCAATCAATAACATGATTAGCATTAGGTATATATTTCTTTAGTAATGATACATGGAATACATTATGAACATACATAGATGCAGATAATGCAATCATATAAGCAACTGGACCAATCCTCTCTAGGATTTCAAATGGCCAACAATAACGAGCTGCCAACTTTGAACAGTTTCCCAACTTTAGGGAAATTCCATTGGCTTTTACTTTAAAAAAATACATGTTCTCCCACATTAAATTCCCTGTGAGTTCTACCTTTATCAGCATAAATTTTCTGCCTGTCTTGGGTAGCCTTTAAATTTTTCTTTGTTTTTATCATTTGCTCTTCCATTTCCCTGAGAAAATCTAGTCCAACCACTGCTCTGTCTATTGGGTTATCCCAACTTACTGGAGTGTTTCATTTTCTTCCATAAAGTGCCTCAAATGGACTCATCTTTATGGATTCTTGGTACCCATTGTTGTAATCAAACTCTACCAAGTGTAGGTAGTCTCCCCATTTTGACGGTTTATCCATCACATACATCCTCAACATATCTTCAATCACTTGATTCACCCTCTCTTTTTTTCCATTTGATTATGGATGATAGGTTGCACTAAAATTCAAATTTGTTCCAAATCCATTAAATAACCCTTTCCAAAATTTTGAGGTAAATTTTGGATCTCTATCAGACACAAATTTCTTGGGTATGCCATGTAATCTAGCAATTTCTTTCATATAAACATCAGCAATGTTTGTTGCCTTGTGGGTGAGATTAACTGGAATAAAATGGGCAGCTTTAGTAAGCTTATCCACCACTACCATGATAGAATCATGGTGCTTGTTTGTTCTGGGTAGTTTGGTAATGAAATCCATCGTTACAACTTCCCATTTCCACACAGGAATGGATAATGGTTATAGAAATCCAGCTGGGTGTCTATGCTCAACCTTTACGTTTTGACATTCCAAACATCTGGCAATAAAATATGTTACTTCTTTCTTCATGCCTGGCCAATAATATTGGCTCTTGACAGCTGCAATAGTTTTTTGATATCCTGGGTGCCCAACATAAGGTGCATTATGCATTTCTCCCAATACCAGATTTTTCAATTCATTAGAATTTGGTACAAAAATTTCGCGCCTATACATAATAATTTCCTTGTTATCTAGCTTGTATTCTTCAATTTTCTGTTGCAAATTACCTTGTTGTAATTTTGCCACTAATTCCTTGTATTGCAAATCTGATTTGGCAGCTTCTATAATTTTTTCTTTCAAATCTGTTTGGTACATGCTAATGGTTGTAGCATGAAATTTATGTACTCTTATGTTGAGTGCATCAGCCAATTTGTTTTCTTTCCCCTTGATATGGTTTATATCAAAGTCATATTCGCTTAGAAATTCTAACCATCTACTTTGCCTAGCATTTAGATTTGGATGATCAAATAAATATTTCAGACCATTGTGGTTTGTTCTTAGCTCAAACCTTTTCCCCATGAGGTAGTGTCTCCATTTCCTCAAGGCAAGAAATATGGTTGCCAACTCCAAATCATGAGTGGCATATTGTCTTTCATGCTCCTTCAACTTCCTTGATTCATAACATATAACAAACCCATTTTGAGTGAGGACTCCACCAAGTCCTTCATTACATGCATTTGTGCATACAATGAAGTCTTCATTTGGGTCTGCAATCCTTAGTATTGGATCACTTGTCAATAATTGTTTCAAGTGTTGGAAACTCTTTTCACAATCCAGTGTCCACTGAAACTTCACACCCTTTCTTTGCAAGGAAGTGATTGGGTGTGCAATCTTGGATAATCCTTCAATGAATCTCCTATAATAGCTTGCAAAACCCATGAATGATCTCACCTCTGTCACATTCTTTGGTGTTTATCATTCTCTAATGGCTTCTATCTTCTCAGGATCCACTGCTATCCCTTCCTTTGAAATAATATGCCCAAAATAATGAATTTGTTTCTGATAAAATGAGCACTTACTCAATTTGGCATACAACTGATGCTCCCTTAATACTTGCAACACCATCCTCAAATGATTTTCATGCTCTTCCTCTGACTTAGACTATATAAGAATGTCATCCAAAAAGACAATGACAAACTTGTCTATATATTCTCGGAAAACACCATTCATTAAGCACATGAAAATAGTTGGTGCATTTGACAACCCAAATGGAACCACTGTGAACTCATAATGACCATACCTTGTCCTGAAGGTGGTCTTTTTTATATATTCCTCTTTAATCCTTACCTGATGGTATCTTGATCTGAGATCTATCTTTGAAAATATCTTTGCATCTTTCAATTGATCAAAGAGATCATCAATCCTTGGCAGAGGGTACTTGTTCTTAACAGTTACTTTATCCAACTGTCTGAAGTCAATACACAGTCTTAATGTTCCATCTTTATTTTTCACAAACAAGACTAGGGCACCCCAAGGTGACACACTTGGGCGTATATACCCCTTCTTCAGAATTTCTTCAAGCTGCATTTGCAACTCCTTCTATTCTGGTGTACTAATTCTGTAAGGAGTCTTTAACACTGGAGCTTCTCTAGGCATTAGATTTATAGAGAAATCAATGTTTCTGTTTGGGGGTAGTCCTGGTACCTCCTTGAATACATCTTCAAATTCTTTCAGGACTGCATAATCTTCCAAATTTGGCACCTTATCCTTAGGTGTCTCTTCCATATGAGCTGCAAATATTTGACACCCTTTTCTGTAACATTTCTTCAGCTGCAATGCTAAAATTTCTCTAATGGTTATAGCCCTAGGAATTCCCTGCACTTTCCTTAATTTCCCTTTCTCATCCAAGCAAGTAAATGCTTTGTTATGATAGTCTAGGAGATCATGATGTTGGTCCAGCCAATCCATCCCAATTAGACAGTCATAGGAACCTAAAGGCAAGATTTTCAAATCTTCCTTGATGTTCAGTCCATTCATGTCCATGAGGCATGACTTAACCATCTCATTAACTTTTCTTTTGGCTCCTGTAGCCAGCTGCACCAACCACAATTTTCCATGCTTGCTTCTTGGAAATTGCAAACTTTCCACCATCTTAGGGTCTATATAACTATGACTAGCTCCTGAATCAATTAAAATAGCAACGGTTTGGTTGTTGATCATACGTTCCACTTCAATCATGTGGGACTGATACTCTGCTTGCTTGTTGTTCAGGGATGCATAGATACTTGGCACATTTCTTCCCATGTCCTCCACTGTTCTAGCTTGATGTACATTGTGAACAACCCTTCCTTTTTCACCTCTGTGAGGACAATCTCTGAACATGTGATCTCCTTTACAACCCTAACATTGAATAGGTGGTTTCCTTGGCCTTTGACTCCTTGTGTCAAATGTTCTAGGTTGTTTAGGAATTTTTTGTCCCTATGGATTATTTCTGAAGAATGGTGGCTTAGCTCCCTTCTTCCTATGATCCATATTGAATTTCTTTTTGTCTTCCCGAGCCTTTTGAAAAGTTGGCCTTGCTTTCTAGTGATCATATAGGCATTTAGCTCACCTTATGGTCTCTTCCAATGTCTTGGGATCATCATACTATATTTTGTCACTGATGAATGATGACAATCCACTCAAATACCTTTGAATTTTGACTGTCTCATCCTTGATGAAAGAGACATACTTCAACAGTTGTAAAAACCTTCTCTCATATTCATAAATGGCCATACTCCCAAGCTTGTGTTCAAAGAACTCCATCATTTTCTTATCATAGTATCTCTTAGTCAAGTATTTCTTCTCAAAATACTTCTTGAATTCCCTCCAAGTTACACTTTTCTCTTTAATGTGATGCACCTGCACAATCTGATCCCACCACATGGATGCCTTTCCCTTGAGTTGATAGATAGCAATTCTACCTTCTGCATGAGAAGAATAATTATGCAATTGAAAATACTTTCTCATGCCTAGCAACCATGTTTCTACATCTTCATCCTTCTTGTGCTCACCATCAAATGTAGGAGGTTTGATTTTGTTCATTTCTCCTCGTAGCTCATCCACCCCAAACCTCTTATGCCTTATGACAGGGGATGGACTTGAGTTGCTTCTTTCTCTCATATTGGAATTCCTTGGGGAGTGATGGTGGTGTCTGCTAACACTTCTTGCTTTTATTTTCTCATCTGAAGGCTTGTGACTTCTAGATTTTCTTGAGCCACTCTCCTTATCCAATTTATTTTCTATTCTATTCAATCCCTCCAATAACTTCATGTTGAATTCATCCTACTACTCCTTGGCTCTCATAATCCTTTCATTATCATCCTTATGACTTTGGACATCCTTCTGCAAATTTTTAATGGTCTCTGCCATATTCATATTTTCATTCCTTTCTTCTCCATGTCCATTGGAGTTTGTTCCTTTAATGCTCAAATGGACCTCCATCCCTTTGCTCTCATCTTGCTAATTGTAATTCCCTTGTGCCTCTTCCATTCCTATGGGCTCTGCATTGATCTTGATCTGATCTAGTTGTTGTTAATTCTGCAAAATGTGCAGCCATCGAAACTTATCAGGATAACTAATTCAACAATTCATGAAAAATATATGAACCATTTTGGTCCAATATATACATCTGAATTATTTCTTCTGATTTCATGGTGTTATCACCATGACAATTTTTAGAAATATGCGGAAGTCCAAATGTTTTTGAATTCTACAAATAATTCCTCTATATATACGTATTATCTCGAGGAAGAGAAAAGGGAAAAAGGAACTTGTCCTCTGTGAAGGAAGACTTTTTTTTTTGTAATTTTGGGATTAAGATGATTATATAAATGCAGAAGAAGATTTTGGATTGTTTATTACAAGATTCTAACTAGTGGTGTTATGAGTCTTGTTTTCTTTCATAGTATGTGTTTCTTGTAAGCTTATATTTCACTTCCATCTGTCTGAATCAGAGGAATATAAAACCCAAAATTCATCTCTGAGATGCTCTTGGCTTAACAATTTACGCTATATTTATTTCTTCTCAAACCAACTCTGAATTCATTTTCAATAATGCTCTGATGCTATTGTGTGTTTCTTTTTCCTCTAATACCATGCAAATTTTCTATTAAACTCAGACTCATCGCCTTAATTAGCCTTCCAAACGACTTTGCGCGCACAAAAATTCAACCTATACACCCATATTTATCATGCACAACAACACCACAAGGTAAATCATGCTTTCGCACACCTATATCCACTATGCCTTTCTTCTCTGTCGCGCTAATAACTTGCACGCACTAATTTTGCGTTGCGCACCAATATCCACTACGCATAGTTTTGGTTCTTACACTGATACCCATTACGCACAGTATTTTTTTTTGTATCGTGCACTGATATTCCACATGCATTTCTCTCTATGTATTGCACCATGCCGAATTTCAATATGCCCCCACCATGCACAATAATTTGCGTGCACCATTAAATACACTGTCGCGAGACAATTTATACTCATACTATGCGCACACCAACCAAACTCCTCTGTGTTTTGCAATAATGTGCACACCACGTGCACATTACTATGTGTGTGCTCACCGTGCAATGCTAAATTTAGCACGCGCATCCACACACAATATTCTTCCACGTGGCGCCACAAATTACCGTGTGCACCTGCATGCCAACATTTTTCGTGTGGTGCCAATATTTACTGCGCATGCCTACACGCCAATATTCTCCGCGTGGTGCCAAAATTTACCATGGACACTCTATGACTTGAAAATTTGGCCACTTCAAAATTACCCCTCTATGAATATTCACTTCAGCTGAACCTTTCCGGCCCATCCAGGCTCAGTGTGGGAACTAAAGCTCTGATACCATATTGTAACGTCCTCGGCCACCCATGGCCAGGCCAGGCTACACAAGGGAACACTTTCTTTCTCTCACTGTGGAACATATTGTGACATACCCAATACCCAACTGAACTATGCCACATAAATTTTATCTAACTGCATGCATTTAAAACATACACATACAACACTCTTGCAGAAGATTCATATATAAAATGTAACAGACAAATTTATTACGTATTGGCATGAATTCACACGGTAATAACAGTAAACATAAACATGTAGCATATACAAGAAATACCCAACAACTTCCAGACAGTTATAACCACACATATGATAAACTCATAAAATAAGCATGTAAATAACAATGCAGCATGTAAATTTATCATGCAATTGGTACTTATATTGGTAAGAATGTCACCAACTGCATGCAGACTGTCCATGAACCTCCTAGCCTTAGACTACACTATTCATCACTCTCAACAGTGAGTCACCCTTGAGCTGGGACTAAACTCCACCCGGGTAAAGGAATTCCTAACCAGGCTATAAGCTCATAGACAATAGGAAAGAATTTATCTCAGGTGTTCACTCAACTGATAACCTACAGTACCTCATTCCCCACATGCCTATCCCACTCCCAGAAGTGTGCCCCTTCTCTGCTCAATAGTCCTTCAGCTGCCCCACTTCCTTTTCGGGCTTCAACAACAAGTCGGACAGGAAGTCTCTGAGCCCTATAGCTGTAGTTTAGCACCTTCAGGAAATCAATTCCCAGCAATTCTCTCACTCGGATAATTTCTCACAGGCCTGACAACCCACCTCTTCAATATCCCGTGGGCCTGACAACCCGCTTCTTCAGTCCATTTCCCCAGCTAACCAGCTACACAAAAAGATATGGCTATGGATACAGTTTTGGTACAATTAAATGAATGTCTGAAGGATAATGGAGTACGTGAGTGAAAAATGGTCATGGAGTCATGGTTGGATGCTCCAAGGAATCATGGGAGAGATGATGGTAAGAATGGTGGGGGGTGTCCCAAAATGAACTAAGTCCCCATGTTATGTATGCATGTCCCCAACTTGACACTTGTCATGTTGGGAGCTACTTTGGTCCACGTGTCCCCAACTTTAGAACTTAGGATAAAATAATTATCCACTTGTCCCCAACTTTAGAACTTAGGATAAAATAAATATCCATACTTTATGTTTTAAGAAATATTAATATAATATTCCTTTTTGGCTTAATCTCTGTAGCTTAGCCCTTTCCCTTAACTTTTGGCCCTCCCTTTCCCTAATTGTTGTATTTTAGTCCACCGTCTCTTTTATCGTGGTCGGTCTACATGCAGCGATGTATTTTATATTAATCATGAGACATATACAAAATAGGCGCACTGGCATTTAACAGCTAGGCACTCTGGACTAATTCCAAAACATAAGCATCCCAGCTTATAATAACTGGCTTACCAGCCTATAAAACATATCATATACACAAGGCTCTCTCACCTCCATATTGTGCGCACTTTAGTTACTGCACGCAGTATCCGGGAATGTGCACACTACATCATTTTACTGCGCAATACATGCGTGCACTATGCCATGAAAGGTGCACTACAAAAATGATGTCCAAACAGCTCACCAGCTTAAGTATGCTTACATTACATTTACAATTGGGTTCAGTCGAGGGATATTACAAAATCAATTCTTCATTGATTCATGGGGCTCCAAGAAAACACCATCTCAAACTAGGATGAAATGTGACAAAGATTTTTGAAGAAGTATCAAGATTACTGCAAAGCCAAAGATATATGAGAAGAGATTTTTAAAATAAAATAGAAGGAAGATGAGAACCTAGAAGATCATGTTGATTGATTTCAATATAATCTACAAATATTAAAATAGAACAAGTTGAATCCAAATACTCTTTGAATCATATTATTTTAAGAGGGATTCGAGATGAAAGTATTGACTTCCTGAATCTAATGGGAGTTGTGGATGTGTCTTAGTTATCTTATGAGGATATTTTTTATTTATGTACAAGTGTTCCTCATGAGGCAATGACAAACATGGTAAAGGCCCCATAGATGTTATTACTAGAGTTACCAAATCAGTTAGGGGAGCAGTTATCAAAGATGAAATTGGAAATTTACTGGACAACTTTAAAATGATATTGTTAGTTCTCTTAAGTAAAAACTAAATATATTATGATCCAAGACGAAGCAAGAGGAAGGAAAGTTGGAACTAGCCATATTTTGTTTCAAATGACAAAATAAGCACCCTCTATGGGACTATCCACTAAATGATTTGGAAAATTGTGGTATTTGTGAGTAGAACCATGCCACTAGTCATTGTCGCTCATTTCTTGAGATATAATTAGTATAATATGGATCTAATGAAGGAAACAAATAATGTTTTTTTCACCCAAAAATGACCATGGAATCCTTGACCATTAGGTATGATGCAATACCCATCGTAATATTATGCTTTGTTTTCTTACTAATGTGCAATTTCTTCCCCATAATTGATATACAGCCATTCCTTAGAAGCAATGGTCTCCTCAGCAAGATTAAAACCAACCTTGCTAACAAGGATGGTGAGAAATTCCCTTTGGAAATATGCTACAACATTTACCCAGCCATACCCACCACAACAACATCCACAATTAAAAAAACCACAACAGTTGCAATTTCCATCTAAACAGCCTCATCAAAGACCTCCTCAAATAATTGAAAATATTGTTCCTAACCCAAACAATAAAGTAGCTCAGTTTGCTTACAACACTAAGTTACCTTATTGTTGATCCTAAAATGTGTTAAGTATTATGAAATCTCTCTTATATGTATTTTCTTCATTGTTTTCCCATACTTAGAATTTTTTTTAGTTCTTCATGGGTTCATAATGCATTCTCTAGTATTATTCAACTTTTGTGATCCCCAAAATACACCATTGAGTTCTATCACCTCCGTTTTGCACTTATACTTAGAAAATTTTCAAAAATATTTCATTGTGGGTCTATGGCATCTTCTTGATTGTCTCATATATACCCATGACCCCATTATCCCAATCCATTTCTTATAATTAGCCAAATTTTCCATAACTTACCGCATGTCTGTGGGATGTTTCGACTCTTCTTCATAATCCCACTAACCCACTTGTCTAAAACCCCACGATCTCTCAACACTTAGTCAAATTCTTTAAGTCTTACCATGGGTCCACAGGTCCATGGTGACTTCATCACTCCTCCATATACTATCCCCAACCCCATGATCCTACTGCGCCACCATGCTCTCACCCTACCATTCCATTATCCCATTGTTTCTCCATCCTGATTATACATGGCCCTGTAGTGATTCATGTCTTGTCTTATCACGTTACCCAATGTAAATTTAATACGCATCTCGCAGAAATGACTAAAATTGGTTAAGTGTTATTTTTTTTTTATTAATGGTGATCGTTTCAAGACAGCTCCTCATCAATTTCAATATTAATTTGTATTAACGATCCTTGAATCAAGATCCCTGGAGTGTGTTAAGGTAAATAAGTTTATTTTGATAATAACACTTTGAGAAGAACTGTACATTAATATATCAAATTTATTAAGCATGACAACCCAGAGAAAGGAACAGTTCTGTGGATATTCCATCAACCTACTTAGACGAGAAGATCAAAGGTTTTAGTGGTCGAGGGAATACAGATATTACTATTCATTACCACTTCTAGAGAAGAGTTAAAACCTGATCTAGATTTATGAGAAGAATGAAATGAAACACAGATCTATAACATTAACATGGATATACAGAGAATGAAAATAAAGATACAGTGGAACTTAACTTCTATTAAATAAGAAGTCTGTTGAAACTGTAAAATGCAGAACAAAAACACTTGCTCGAACAGTGGTAGCTAATATCTGAGAAGAGATGTGGCAGCTACACACATTCGTATGAGCACATTACATTGAGGCCTCTAGGAAGTTTTATCATCAAGAAGTAAACATAAGACCCTATACATCCAAAAATCTAACCCTAGGAGATGAAGCGCCAAAATTCATGTGGGCCCCGATGGGGTAAGTTCATACATCAACTTCCCGGGGTCATAAATTTTTCATACGATATTCATTTTAGGCACACAATATCCCGTTGGAAAGTTCTATCCAAGGAATATACATTATTTCAACACACTCTAACTTTTTCTATAGTGTGACTATGGTGGGCCCAAAAACGTTGTTTAGGGCCTCAAAACGTCCCTGAAAGTTTAGGACCCGAAAATCTAGAAACAAATTGTAAATTCTAAGATAAAAGTTGTATGTGAGCTAGTTGGAAGAGGTGGGTGGACACCGATATCCACCTGGATAAATCCTCCCTCCTTAGGAAGAAATGGTATCCATTTTGTTGAGTTCCTCCATCAAATGAGGAAACCTCTACTGAATTTGTCCCCAGGTGAGCCACTTTTCTTGGTGCAGGAGTTGCCCCACTTTGACAATCCAATAAAGCTGAATATTTTGTTGTCAATTTCCCTTCACATGTGTTTCCACTATATTATCAATGGATGCATGTTCCATGCAGTTAGGGTTGAGCTTTGTTAGTGTCAATTTCTCTGCTATCTCTGAGGTTTCCAATAAGGGTGGAAAGTATGGTCGAATGAAGTCCACATTAAACACTAGGTGCAATCCAAGGAAGGGGGAAATGTTGAGCTCAAAATCATTGTCACCCATAGCCTTGGTGATGGTGTAAGTTCCATAGTGGAGTGGATGAAGCTTCTGATGGGGTATTGTAAGGCGTTCTTTCTGCAAGTGCAACCAAACTATGTCTGCCACCTGAAACTTGTGTGGCACCCATTGTTGATCATGGCGTTGCTTGTACTTGGAATTTGAATTATTTAAAATATCTTGAACCTATTGGTAGATCTGTTGGATTTGTTCAATGAAATGGGTGGATTTATCGGTTTCATTTTTTACATGGGATGATTCTTCATGTGTGGACACAATGGGTAGTCCAACATCCATGGGACCCAATGGTTGAAATCCCAACCCCACCTGAAAGGGGTTGTGGTTGGTTGAGCTATTTATGGCTCTGTTGTAACTGTGTTGAACATGGGGAAGACTCCCATCCCATGTGCACGGATTCTTGGAATTGTACATGAGCAATATATGCACGATCATCCTATTGACAACCTTGGTTTGGCCATCCATTTGGGGGTGGAAGGATGTGGATTTGGTGAGATTGTTGTCCAATCGTGACCATAGGATCGACCAGAATGTGTTGAGGAATCGACTGTCCCGATTGGAGATGATGGTTTTTGGTATCCAAAAATGTAGCCACACTCGATCGAAGAAGATCTTGGCAGTGGCCTCTACTGTGATTCTCTTCTTGCAAGCGACCAAAATCACCATCTTGGAAAATTGATCCACCACCACGAAAGCACAGTCATTTCCCTGCTTGGTGGAAGGCAGGCTCAAGATGTAGTCTATCAAGATGGATTCTTAGGGCTTGTTGGGAGTAGGCAGATGGGTGTATATGCCTTTCTTCTTAATGGTCAGTTTGGAAATCGAGCAGGTTGTGTAGGACCTAATATACTTGCTGACAACTTGTCGAAGTTTCAGCCAACGAAAATGTTGTTGCAGCACTGCCACTGTATTTTCTACGTCGAAGTGTCCTTCCACCCAATTGTAGTGGGATTCCCAAATCATCTTCACTCACTCACTTGATGGAACGTACAGATGGACCAGATGGAACAACAACTCATCCTATATATGAAAATTTGTGATAGTTTCCCAGCATATGGTAGGTAGTGGTGAATTTAGGATATATCTCATAGAGTTGGGGCCATACATAGGTCTCATGTTTGCAAGAGTGTATCACCTTGGTTAGTGTGACAACTGGAGGTCGGATGAGGAATTCAATCACACGGTTGATGCTCCCTATATTATACTTGATGTTGAGATGGAAATGTTGCAATTATGTGGACCACTTCTGATGGAGGTCATTCTACAATTTTCCTTGTGTCAGCATTAACTACAGAGGATTATGATCAATT
This sequence comes from Picea engelmannii, assembly GCA_009831015.1. Taxonomy (NCBI): domain Eukaryota; kingdom Viridiplantae; phylum Streptophyta; class Pinopsida; order Pinales; family Pinaceae; genus Picea; species Picea engelmannii. The sequence continues at coordinate 797,657 of ML782394.1, read as the reverse complement.
TTGATGACTGTCTCCTTTCCGAGAATGTAATTCGTCCACTGGCGGGAGGATTGTAAAATGGAGTACATTTATTTGTTGTAAGTGAGGTGCTTATGGACAATATATGATAGCATATCACCATGACAGGCCCAAGGATGTCCATGTTGAGTGAGAATTGTGCCCACAACATATTCTAAAGAATTTGTCTCAATATAAAAATGTAGTTGCAGGTTGGGTAATGAGAGCACCGAGGATGAGCACAAGATCTACTTCAAATAATTGAACAATTTATGTTGCGACTATCCCTACATAATGTTTTCCTTTCCACCGCCCCTGGTCACTTGGTTAAGGGCCCATGCAATGTGGGACAATCCGAGTATGAACCTGCGATAGAAATTGGAAAGTCCTAAGAATATCTGAAGCTCAGTGAGCATGGTCGGGGTTTTCCAGTCACAGATGAACTGGATCTTGGCTAGATCGATATGCACCCCATTATCATCAACAATGTAGCCTAGGTACTCGACCATATTCATGCTAAAGGATCATTTTTCTAAATTTTCATATAGCTTGTGTTGTCACATATTATGCAGAACATGTTGAATGTGTGCAAGTGTTCCGCCCAAATGTTGTTGAAGATGAGGATGTCATCCAAATACACCACCACAAAAGAATTGGTGAAAGACCACAAGATATCATCCATCATCCTCATGAAATTTGATGGGGAATTTTCAAGCCAAAGGGCATGACCAACCATTCAAAAATACCTTCCTTGGACTTGAAGACAGTCTTCCAGACATCAGTTTTATTTATTGGGACCTAGTGGTAGCCAGAATTCATATCAATATTACTAAAGTATTTTTCCCCCTTGAGTTGGTCAAGGAGATCATAAATTCGGGGAATTAGGTACCAGTTTTTTACTGTGATATTATTTTGAGCCCATTAATCAATGAAGAGTCATCAGGACCCGTCTTTCTTCTGCACAAGCACAATTGGGCTTCCACAAGGTGACGAGCTTGGGTGTATTTTCCCATTTTCGAGCAACTCTTGGATCTAGCACTTGATTTCCTCATTTTTTGATAGAGAGCGACGATAGAATGGCCCATTGGGTAACAAAGCATCGGGGGAAGATTGATTGATTGCTTGACCTGATAGTGCAGAGGTACCCTAGTGGGTGAGGAGAAGAAGTCTTTGTATTCTTCCACGACCTTATCCACTTGATTATGCTACATGGAGAGACCTGTTGCAGAGGCCATGGATTTGGTTGCAAACTTCCTCTCATTTTGACCATGAATCATGAAGAAGACAAAATTTCTGGTCTAAGAGATGACCTTCCTACATTACTTGGCAGATATCAAGGAAATGGCAGTAGATGGGACTACCTCGGGTATCCTGTATAATTTTCTATCCAAAGTAATAATAACACTATGAGGCCTAGACTCATATACAACATGATGTTTCCATAAACAAGGTTGCCCAAAAATAACATCAAAAACTTCAAGGGGGTGACATCACACGATAGCTCATCTTTGAAGGGCTTGATCCCATACATTGTTGGATGACGCAGAGATCGATCCCTTGGCGAAGCCATCTGATGGTGTATGATTGTGGGTGTGGTGTTTTCAGCAAAGCCAATCGATTGACAACCTATGATGATATGAGGTTATTATAGCTACCACTATCAATGATGAAGTGCATCTGAGTACCCTTCACCCACATCTGTGAATAAAAGAGGCACTCACCTTCCTCTGGTTCATCCAGTTCATCACGGTGGACCTTGGTGGTGGTGGCAATGGTGGCACTAGATTATGCATCAATGATATGTCTCTCTTTTTCTAGTTCTGACTCATATTCGGAGCCTGCATCTGATTCATAGGATTTCACCTAAGTCACCAATGACTAGTTTGAGCGGCATTTAGCATTGTTATGTTAGTGGATCTTATGGAACTCGCACCATTTTGTTGTGTCTTTCTTTTTCTTCCCATTTTCCTTCTTTGTTTTTGGTTTGGATTGGTTGTCCTAAGGCTTTCCATCCTTGCTCTGCCCTTTGTTCTATGGGTTGGGGCCCCCTCTACCCTGTTTCTACTGTGAGGGGTTTACAGACCCAAACTTTTGCATCTTATGTTTAAGCTTCTTCTCGATTTTGATAGCATATTGACAGGCCATGCCCAAGAATGAAATGTCCAGAAACTCCATTTTTTTCTATATGTATCTATGCATAACGCCGCGGTACTTGAGCACCATATGTTACTCATAGTATTTGATACCCATCTTGGTGCACAAGGTATGGAAGACATTGGTGAACTCTGACATTGTTTGGTCCCTTTCCTGTCACAGTGTGGTCCATCTTGTATATAAGTAGTCATAACTTCCAACATGGTAGTATTTTTTCTTAATAGCATCCTTGAAGGAACCCCAAGTGGGTGCAACTACAAATAATGTAGATCCCTCTATATCCTTTTTCTCACAGAAAGTATCCCACCAATATTTGACATGGGGGACGGATTTGAGGCATGGATGATTTTAAGGATGGAAATTTATTTTTAAATGTAGAAAACTTGGAGAATATTACTAATCCTTCATATGTCAACTATAAATGTTTGGTGATATTTTTTTTTAAATATTCAAATTTCTAAGTATTTTATATAGTTTTTATAAAATTTTGGCGATTTTTAAGGTAAAATAATTTTATCCTATAGAATTTGGGCGAATCATTTTTAAAGTAGCGAATCTCGTTTTTGGAAAAACCATTGAAAATTAGCCCATGAGCGAAATTTAGCCCCTAAAATGATCCCTGAAATTTAATTTTTGAGGAGCGAAAATGTAATCTTTTCTCTATCGAAAAGGTTGTGGACAGAAAAATACCCGTTTAGAAGGTTTAACCATTTTCCTACAACATATGGATCTATTTGACCTTCAAATATAGGAATATCAAAATTGATCTACACCTTGAAGGGGGCGGAGCCTCCGCTTGAGGTAGATGCATCGTCTGTTGGCAATTGTCGAAGGATTTGCATAAAGTTATCTATCATCTTGTTCCTTTGTCATGAGAGGGATTCCTCAAGAAACAATTTAAAGGGATCTACTTCCCCATCGTCTCTCTTTTTTCCCCCATGGGCGGTTGTCGTGTTCATCGAGGCTGATCTTGCAAAGGTTCAACTGGTTTGAGTCCCAACTGCTTATACCCTGACCTCGTTGGGGACATGCACAAAGAAACAAATCAAGAGCATACCGCTCTGATACCATTGATCCAGATTTATGAGTGGAACATAATGAAACAAAGATATATAAAATTAACATAGATATATAGAGAATAATAACATAGATATAGTGGACTTCTATTAAATAAGAAATCTATTGAAACTATAAAATGAAGAACGGAAATAATCTTGCTCGAATAGTGAGAGATAATCTCTGAGAATTGATGTGGAGGCTACGCGCATTCATTTGAGCACATTACAATGAGGCCTATGGGCATTTTTAGCATAAATAAGTAAACATAAAACCCTATACATCCAAAAAGATAACCCTAAGAGATGAAGCGCCAAACGTCGTGTGGGCCTCGATAGGGTAAGTTGGTACATCAACTTCCCGGGGTCATAACTTTTGCATATGATCTTCGTTTTTGGCACACAATAGACCATTAGAAAGGTCTATCTGAGGAATACACATTATTTCATCACACTCTGACTCTAACTATAATGTGACTATGGCAGGCCCAAAAAACGTTGTTTAGGGCCTCAAAATGGCCCCAGAAGTTTAGGACCCGAAAAGATAGAAACGAACTGCCAAGATAAAAATTGTAACTGCCAAAGATGAAAGATGTATGTGAGCCAGTTGGAAGAGGTGTGTGGCCACCGATATCCACCTGGATCAAAACCAAATTTGGACATCAGGAATTTCTTTAGCAGGCTGCATTCCAGAAATCTACAACTTCAAGGAATTGATTTCATGTTGCATTGGTCAATTTGACAAGAATCAAAGAATATTTTAGTTGCAAAGCCAATTTCCTATTTCCTTAGCCCCTTTAGTTTTTAAGAGAATTCTCAGACTCCTAGATTCGACAATAATGTTTAAAGGTGATGAACCTAAGGACTTTCTGAAGACAAAGAATGGAGGATCAAAGCTTCTACGAGAATATCTTGAATACCCCAACAATTATTCCAGAGGACATTTCAAGCATTTAGGTCAATTCATTAAAAAATATATATCGAGAGATGGCATGGTTATTCACTAGAGTAGTTGAACAAGAATATACAACTACTATTCCCAGGATTTATCTTTGTATATTGTACTTTTCAATTCATGAAAAAGAAATATTTGACTGCGTAAATATTATCTCCAGTGAATTATCTTTTCAATTGGAAAATTTCATTAAGAAAAAAAGGTTCTACATGTCCTCAGACTTAAGTTTCACCATTGCATACTATCAAGTCTTCAAAGTCTTGCCTTTGGCTAAGAAAGAAATATTTAAACTTGACCTTGTTCAGATGTGATATCCGGCTCTATCGAAATAGAAGGCTACATACCATTTCTATGAAGTGAATAATGAATTCATTTATTCTTTCAAAAAACTTATGCATGGACCGAACACATCTAGATTGTCTCTAGAAGCAGCATCATTTTTAGATAAGAGAGGAAGTTTCGAAGAAATACAGAACTTCAGTGTTATCAGGATTTATTGCTCTTGTGAAAGACCCTCTTATCTACCATACTATGTTTTAGAGAAGATATTTATTGATGAAGTATGCAGGTAATACAAATTTTGGACCCATTTTTTTAACGAAAAGAGGAAAAGACAGTTCATTCATCTTCCATGGAAAATGAACAGAGAGATTCCATCACAATAAATAAAGAAATCACTTTTCATAATTTCTTTATCCTTCACACTTCTCATTCAGAAATCACCTAGTTGTGTCTTTTCATTTCTTGAGAACCCATAACCAATATCTAATCGTCCTCATTTTCTTATTCTAGGTCCATTTGGATGAACGCAATATTTTGATTTTATTGTAAAATAGACTATTAGTTTTTGAACTCCCTAGATAATTACTTTGGGGTGCAACTTTAATGACTTTTCAAACTTCGATTGATCCAGATGGATATTGGTGGCCACCCACCTTTTCCAACTGGCCCAAAACATGTTTCTGGCAATTTTGGTAATTTACTATTTTTAGCAGTTTTTTCGGGTCCTGAACTTCCGGGGCCATTTTGAGGCCCTAAATGATGTTTTTTTGGGTAT
>ML782394.1:770176-790618 GCA_009831015.1 Picea engelmannii | reverse complement strand
GTATCTCATACTACAAAATTCATCTTCTCCACAATCTGTTCAAAAGGGGAACAAAAGGATATTGCAACCACTACAGCCTCGGCCCAAGCACCTTCTATCCACCAGAAGCAGGTCGACAAGGTTGCAGCAAAGCACAAAGATTCTTTCTTCACACAGTCATCTCATGTAGCCAAACTGGTTAAAAAGGTCCAACCCTTCCAGCCACAGGTTCGTGACGACCTTCAACAAACCAAGTAGTGCGACGGTTCCAACAAGGCAAGCAACTCACCAAGATTCAGATTCAATAATCGCTTTCCCCTCTCCCCCAGGATCTCAACGCAATGGAGACCATTGCTTCCTAAGGAGGGAGGATTGATCCAGGTGGATATCGGTGGCCACCCACCTTTTCCAACTGGCCCAAAACATGTTTCTGGCAATTTTGGTAATTTACTATTTTTAGCAGTTTTTTCGGGTCCTGAACTTCTGGGGCCATTTTGAGGCCCTAAACAATGTTTTTTTGGGTATGTTTCTCTCGAAAATTAGCATCTACGATGCTATTTTGTCTTCAGCGTTGTAGGCATCAGATAGATCTTTCCAACGAGCTATCATACGCCTAAAACGGAGATCATATGCAAAAGTTACGACTCCGGGAAGTTGATGCACCAACTTACCCAAATGGGGCCCACATGACTTTTGGCGCTTCATCTCCCAGGGTTAGGTTTTTGGATGTCTAGGACTTTTGGCATTCCTGATTATTGTAAAATGGCCTCTAGAGCCTCATTGTAACCATCTTCTTGCGAATGCAAGTAGCCGTCACATCTCTTCTCAAAGATAAGCTGCCACCATTCTAGCGAGTCTTTCACTCTGTATTTTTACAGTCTCTGTACATTTCTTTGATTAATAGAAATCGTGTATTACTTTATATTTATGTTTATGGTTGCATCTTTGATACATTTCTGTTATATTATTAAATATCTGCGATATCTTTGTGCATTTCTTTATTATATCTCCGATCTCATTTCATGTCGAAAATAATCCGGATCATCGATTTTCTAAGTTTGAGATTTTTAAAGTGTGCCTATCATATTCTCTTTCAGTTTAAATGCCATAATCTTTTAAAATTCTTTGAATCGTGGAATTATGCTTTTTTGTCTTATGAATGTGACCAAATATTATTATGATATGATGGATGCGAGGAATTTGTTATTTTCATATTATGGTTTCCCTATGTTTATATAATATTGTGTAAAGATTACATTTAAGTCTGTAAAGTCTCCTAGTCCTTCTCTAAAGAACTTTATCTTTGTGAATATACTATTGTACTTTAAACTATTTTTTCATGGTTTATTTTCAAGCAATAAATATTTTTGGGGTTTGTTGTCTAGCACTCTCCTATTTGATAGTATAGCTCAAGATACGACAATTTATATCTTTGAGATTATAACAAAGTACCACCTCTATAAAAATGCAGGGGGATATTATATCCTTGTGAGGTTGTTGTTGGGATTGTGACCAATCTGAACATCAACACCTATTACTGAACATATTTCATTTCCCCTATTGATTGGTAAAATATCCATTTACGATCAAGGAAAGTTATTGATAATACGACTTCCCCGATCATTCTTGAACATGATGATGATGAAATTCCTAACCAACTAAAAAATCATGTTGATGATGATGATCAAACCCCCATAGTAGTTCACACCAATTTCCCATGAATTTCAAATCATCTACAAGCATCTAGTACTCCTCCCTATCCGAAGAGGATAATTTTGGACAAACCACTCATTCAACTTGAGTTTGATTTCCTAGGAAAGTTACAAAATATATATGTCAAATTTCATTTGTTTCAAGACATCTAAGATTCTCCTATCTATCCCAAATATATTCATGAACTATGTTTAAGGAAGCTTGGTAAGAAAAGGAAGGATCCCCAAACTATTCATGTAATTGGTAAACTAGTTGATTTGATGTTGGGGAAGATTTTTTATGACTAATTATGTAGACCCTGAAATACCTATTGTCAATGTTTACATCAACAATACTCCCGTCTCAAACACTTTAATTAACCTAGGAGCTTCCATCAACGTCATGACTAAGAAGACTATGAAAGACTCCAATTACATAGTCTACATCAAGCTTCCACAACCCCTCAGTTAGTTGGATGATCTACTCTTAAACCTAAATAGTTGTTGGATGATGTAGTAGTTTCCATGGATTCTTGGAAATATCTAGTAGATTTCATGGTGTTACATTCTAAGTCCAATCTTAGTGGTTATCCACTAATTCTAAGTAAGCCTTGGTTGGAAACTGCAGATGCATACATTAGTTGTAGATATGGATATATGACCATTTATCATGGGTGTTACACTAAGAAAACTTCCTTGTATACTCTAGCTAAACCTTCCACATAATAAGATATTTCCCCTTGGATAGGAAATGAGGAAAGTAATGATGATATTGTTTAGTTCTTATTAACACTTTATCAAATCTTGACCTTTAAGGAGGAAACTAAAGATGATTTGATTTTTAATTTCATAGCACATCGCTATCATTTTAGCCTATAATATCTATATCCTTTGGTCATATTTTAGACAAGTATCCTCAAGATAACTATTCCTTGAATTCTCTATCACTACAATTCAATTATATGCCTTCTACTTGTTGGAACATGCGGTTCCATTGTAAACCTCACAGTGTTGGTTAAGTGGGTCAACCAATTCTTTGGGTTGATGGTCAACTAAATTGTTGGTTTGGTCCTTGACCAAAAAATATTTGTAGATGATCCTTGTGATCGATGTATAACATCATACGAGATATCTATTTCTTATCTCATGGATCATGCTCGTGCTTCAGTGCAACGATGTCTTTATACAACACCACTGCTCTTGGATCCATTCTCCTTTACATTTTAATGCTTGTCCCAACATGGTATTAGAGATTATGGTTTTTTGATCTTGGGTTTATAGAGAACAAAAATGGTATTGAGACAATGGTGAAGTTGTGATCTAGTTTTACCAAATAAGTAGTGGGTTGTTCGAAACTGAAGACCCATTTCCAATATATTTTTCCCATCATGGGTTATTGAGATACAAAAACCCTCTTTTGTGTGTTCTAGGTTAATCCCTCGACCAAATGAAATTTAAAAGGTTGGTTCGATTTGGTTTGATACCCGATAATGATTTTTCAAACCGTTGTTTGTTTATTTGCGTGGGTTACTTTTTTTTACTTGTTGGAAGAGGTTCAATAGAGGTTTTACCAAGTATACATCGACTTAGTGTGGAAGAGAATCAATTTAGAACCTTTCTCATGTGGATATTTGACTTACTCTTGCTCCAACTTGAAGCAAATTAGCCACTGCTCTACTCAACTAGTTGTGGCTCAAATCGACTCATGAACCCGACATGAAAGGGGACTCGACTAAACCCTTGTGGATTTTGTCTTGGCTCGATTTTTCTTTTTGTCAAAATGAAGGAGATTTGACTTGGACACACCATCAACTTCCACTCTTTTCTTAACCTGACTTGGTTTGGGTTTACACCGACCTTTGAATCATCCGGCGCACCAGGTAATGGTTTCTTACAGATTTGCATTTTCGAATGGATTTTCACTCGACCCAAAATTGTGTGGATTCCTAATTCCTACATTGTTTGACTTGAATAAATTTATCTCGAGTCAGCATCATAAAAGCAATGTTTACTTTGACTTGCCTCTTATTGAATTGTTCACTTTCCATTTAATTTTATTGATTTAGCACCAACTAGATTGATATTTGTCGACTAGTGGATGGCCATATATGTGAAAATGTATGGTTCCACATCCTTGTTGAGCTACACCAACACACATTTCACAGACATCCGTCAATTGGTTGGTTCTTTGTGAATCCATGACCAATTATGCATGATCAATTAGTATTGGTGTGATTCGACCGGTGAAGCTATTGTCACATTCCCTTCCAAACCATCATGTGTGGATTTATTGTCTTGGATATTGCTCCCCATCAACGATGGGCATGTTGGATGATGAAGAATTTTTGGTGCTTCAAAAATTGTTGGAGATTCATGAGAAGAAGGCCATTACCTTGGAAGAATCTCACAACTGACATTACACAGAGGTCACTAACTTGCATAAAGTTGTTTCAAATTTGTTGACTAAGAATCAATGATTAAAAAATGAAACAAACACAACCCATACCTCGCTGGAATACGAGGCTACCTTTTTTCAAACCATCCTTCTGCAACATTTTGATGAGAAATCTAGGAAAAATTTTGACCTAGAACAGACAATGGAAACTATTTTTCAAGATCTGGTAGATGCTTTTGGAAATAAAAAAGATCTTTTTGTTGATCATGAGAAGGAGGTGAAAACTCTTTCTCATACCAAGAATAATTCCTTGAAGACAAAAAATGCAGGACTGGAAAATCAGTTGACGACTATAGAAAACATGTTTTCGAATGTTGTGGTTGAGTGGGGAACACCATGGAAAGATTTTTCCAGAATATTACAAATGAATTTCAAGACAATTTTGACCTTCTTGTATACTTTTAGGAAGAAGTGAAAGCACTTCCTCGTCCAACCAATACTTCCTTAGACATGGAAGTCAACTAGATAACGGAAACCAATTCTCAACTGCCTCATGACGTTGTCGACTTATAGGCCTCCATCAATGAGCTTCATGAAGAAGTTTCTCCTCTTCAAGAAGATAAAAACCACTTTTTTAATGGATATCAGACCTTAAGAGAATATTATGATGCCATATGGTTGTTTTTTACTATGAAGGATGAGAATATATAGGGATTTCAGGACAAAAAATAGAACCTTGAATAATAAGTTCGTTGACTACATAACGTTGAGAAGAATATTGTTGTTGTTGAGAAGACAGGGTCACCCATTTCTTCTCCACTCCCTGATTCTCTTTGTAATAAATATTTTAATACTAATGATTGTGTTGTTTCTCCTAGATTTGAAAATCACACTAAAGGGATAGGGTGCTAACTACTCAGCAAGATGGGATACAATGGATGAGCACTTGGGAAGAATGGACATGATATTGCTTCTCCTATTACAGCTAAGATGAATTAACCAAGAACATGTATTAGATATGATGTTGTTGATGCATCCTTTCCTACACCTACCCTTGTTGCAACCAAGGAAGTTTTATTTGTTGCGGGTGGAGTTCAGACTGATTTGTTGAAAGAGAAATCTACTATTAATTTTGTTGAACTGATAGTGCCAGAATCTGAGAATGTGGTTGTTTACGTTCTATTCTCTATTGTATATCAATAGAGAATAAAATGGAATATTAAATTAAAATGTGGTTGTTTACTTTCTTTCTGGGATTACCAGTGAGGGGGATGTTTCTCTTGTTCAGAATGCTTTTCTTGATGAATATTTTTTTTCATTATATATTAACACATCGTCGTTTGCAGATATTGCTAGCTTTTTGGACATAGGAAATATTCAATAATATATTTCACCAAAAGAGCACAAAAGATTTGCTAGACAAAGTGCCATGTACTGAGGGGTACAATTCCACCTCTTCTGCATAGAGTCAAATCTTGTTATCTGACGTTGTATTCATGAAGATGAGGTCTATGACATCCTCAAAGAATGACACGATGAACCTTGTGGAGGAAACTTTTCTTGAAAGAGGACCACCAAAAAAGTATTGCATTTAAGATATTATTGTCCTACAATCTTTAGGGATGCCAAAAAGTATGTCAGGAGTTGTGACAATTGTCAAAGGATGGGTTTATCAATTTAGTTAAATGAAATTCCTTTGTAGCGTTAGATTTTTGTGGAGCCTTTTGAAAAATGAGCTCTAGACTTTATTGGGCCGATCAATCCACTATCAAAGAAAAATATAGATATATTGGTATGTATTGACTATGCAACTAAGTGGATTGAGGCTAAGGCTCTTTGAAAGTAAACCAAGAAAATAATAGTTGATTTCTTGTACATGGGGATCTTTGTGTTCTTTGGAGTACCTTAGGATATTGGCATAGATCAAGGAGCACAATTTACTTAAAAAATCATTCATTCCCTCACTTAACAATATCAGATTCGACATAGGACATCCAAACCATACCATCCACAAGCAAATGGCTAGGTGAAAGTTACAAACAAAGTTTTGGAGTCCATATTGACCAATATATTGTAGCTTCATCACAAATATTGGGCCAAAACACTTCCATAATCTCTTTGGGTTACCATGCCACATGGTGAAACACCACAGTCCTCATTCCTTATGATATTATGTATGTTAAGCATGTAGTTCTCCCCGTTCAATATGAAATTAAAACTCTAAGGATTGCATTACAAGTGGATATGGAACTTATAGAGTCTCAACAACATCACTTGAATTAAATTAATAAAATTGATGAAATTTGTCAAGATTCTTTGCATTAGACCTCTCTTGTTCAAAAATAGATGGCTAAGTCGCATGACAAGTTCATCAAGAAAAAAAATTTCAAGTAGGTGAATGGGCCTTTTTATTTGACTCTATATTTAAATATTTTAAGGGTAACTTTTGCACACGTTGGTTGGGACTATATGGGATTGCTACTATTTATGAAAATGGTTATGTAAATTTATGTACGATTGATGAATATAGAACCCATATCATGGTCAATGGTCATTTACTGAGGTTATATTGGAAGCCATTGTCTAAGGATAAGTTTATCAGATATTTTATCAAACAAGTAGAGTTTGAATTTGTAGTTAAAGGGGCGATATCACCTTCATCTTCAGTATCTTGATTTTTCAGTTATATAACATAAAATAAATAAATTTTAGTAGTGAAAACATGTTTCAGGAGCTACTAGACCTTGTGGTACTAGAAAACCAATCTCTAGATAATACCACTTTGAGGAACAGTTGGAAAAACATTATCTAAAAACCATTTTGCTAGCGGACAATGTTTTCTTGAGAAAAAAAAAGAAGACCTTCTATGACATATTGGTTTGTTTTAAGTCTAGCCTAGAGTTTTTTCATTTGCTCTATCTATATTCCCCACTAAATCATTACTTTAAGCAACCTACTAAATAATTTTGTTACAAAATTGTGTAGCAGAATCATGCTACAGAATTATTTTACAACTATGATTACATATTATTAATTCCTATTCCATATTAAATTTCATTTAATTGTATAATATATTATCTATTGTCCTATTCTTCTACAAATTCTATTACAAATCTTAATATAATTTTATTACATTTTTTGTTGCAACCTAAAGGAATTTTATTTGTAAAGCTTCATGATTTAGATTGTGAACTAAATACCTTATTTATAGATGCATCCCCTTCATGTTCCAAACACAAGTGCTATAAAAAAATTCTTCATCAAGAAAAACAACACTTTCTCTTTATTAAAATAAGAAATTTGTATTGAACTACAAGAATTACATAGTCTAGTTTTTGCATCAAATACCCACCTCCAGTACAAGCAAACATAAAAAGGTAAGTTTTCCTATATTTTTAAATTTTAAAAGAATATATTGCAACATAAACCTACATATGCTAAATTGGTTAGAAAAAACAAGATGTTGACGACACAAAATTGAAATCTTACAAAAATACTCCTTACGGATGCATTTAGGCATTGGGTTCCTAAAAAAAATCATATTTTGGAAATTCTTTTAGATTCCAAAGAAAGAAAGTCCGCTTGCTGAAATTTCAAACCCTAAAAAATTTGAAGAAAATCCTATTATTCCCTTTATACATGTTCAGTAAATGATCAACACCATTTTAGATGATATCATTACAAATACTTATGCTTTTATAATTAAAGACTAATCTTCAATACTAGAAAGGGAAAAAAGTTTATACATGTTCAATAAATGATCAACATCATTGTAGATGATATCATTACAAATACTTATGTTTTTGTATAATTACATACTAATCTTCAACACTAGAAAGGGAAAGAAGAGTTGTATGACCTAAGAATTATCCATGAGGAAACCCATCAATAGGTCATTCAATGTATGAAAACATGATGGGTTTTTCAGTGTTTTACTCAAGAGAAGAAATGAAAAGAGAAATTGGTGGCTATCAAACAATAAAAGGAACTCAAAAAAAACAAGAGGTACATAGGGCTTGTGGCTTAGCCTTGCATGGAGTCTCTTGCGGCCCACCTTCCATAATTTACATTATTTTCCTTCATGATAAATTGACCAAGTTTAGGTTTTGTAGGTTGGCAATAGGGAAGCTTAATAAAATATATGATGTACATGATTTTTATACCATCCACTCTTCTTCAACACCTCAAAAATAGAATTTACTATGTGAATTAGATCAATTCAAAATTTTCTTATAGTCGGAATGTAGGTGGAATCCCAACCCATATGTTGAGCATGTATAATTATGAGCTTTTTCATCATTTATATTTAATAAAGTTCAATGCAAACGAGAATGGGATTTCCACATAAGGCATAAAGCAGTTCCAGTTTGATTGTCATATAAGAGTATCTCTTGCCAATAATGATCATCAACAATTTTTGACATATTTTAAGACTCCAACAAGGATAGGATATAATTAGAGACTTTTCATAGTGAAACATGAAAACTTCAAGGATGAGACATGATATAATTGTTTCTTTATAATTAGTATATGTTGTAGTTAGGTTTTAAAAGATTTCTAAAGAGAATTGTTTCAGCTAGTGCTATAGACATTTCTAGTGTCTTTTTCTAGAGGAGGAAGGTCCCACTCTAGTGGCATAGGTATCGTTATTTATTAGCTATATTTCCTTTCTTGTCAATATAATATTCATTATATAATTAATCATTCAATTAGTAAGAGAATTGTTTTTTTATAATTAGTATATGTTGTAAGAGAATTGTTCCTTTATAATTAGTATATTAGTATATGTTGCAGTTAAGTTTTAAAAGATTTATCATATAGTTTATGTCATATATTTGGAGTATATAATCATATTCCATCGTAGTTTAATAAGGATACAATTCTGATTTATTTAATCTTATATTTCTATTAAAATTTATAGTAAATATTGTGTAGCTTATAAATCTTCAATTAATTAGAAATACACTCATTATTTATTGAATCAATCTCATTTAAATAAAACTTATTTGGTTTATTGTACAGTAACAGTTTCGTGTTGGAATTAGAATAAACTTTGTTTTATATAAAATACAATTTTTTTATAGAATACAAAATACTTGTAATTAATTAGAGTAAATGAAAAACCTCAATTTTGCATATACATTTCGTAGACATCTCATAAGCATACAAAACCCCAAGTCGATAATGAAATGAGAAAGTAAATTTGACATTTTCCTATATTAAGCATGATGTTTAATCAATCTATCATTACATTTCATTTCATTTTTTTTTATAAGTGGTAGAATTTACTTTTATTTATATACTACTCATATATTTAATCAGTTGGTACATTTCAATTTTCTTTATAAATAGTCGATTAATTATTTATTATAGCAATAATAATTATTGTTTTAAATTTATGTTTATTTATCTTACAATTCCTTTACTATTAAAAGTGTAATAAATAAAGTTTAGCATACTCTTCTCTTGACATGTTGCTATGAGGATTCCAAGAATTAGCTAGACCTAGTAAGACCAATTATACTACGATTTGACTATGCCACTTTTCTTTAATATTTTTTATTATTTGTAATTGTTTAACAAAAAAATATTATTTATTTAATTAAAACATATACCTATAGTTCTCATTCATTAATTTGAATTCTTATCCTACCTAATTATTTTGAAGCTAAGGTTGTTATAATAAATTTATTTAATTAATTAAAACACACACCTATCGTTTTCATTCATTAATTTGAATTTTTTTCTTACTTAATTATTAATTATTTTGAAGCTAAGAATATTATAATAAATTTAAGAAAGTTAAATACCAATATGATCATTGTATATAGAAATCATTAAAATTTTGAAAATTGTTTAATTTTCTATTACTATTTAAAATTGGAAAATGTAATTATTCACAATTAACTAAAATAAATAGTTTTTTTTTTTTTTTTAATATTAAATATAACTAATGATATCTTGTTTCCAGATTATAGAAATAAGATATCATTAAAAATAAAACTAAACTATCCATAGTTTACTAGTAATGGCATAAGAGTAATAAGCTATGTTAGAAAAAATTAGAAAATTTATTTGCATATTAGACTTATCCAAACAAAAAATTAAACCTATCAAAGTTTTACACCGTCCATAAAAAAAATTGCATTACATACTACATAATCTAGAAAACCTTTAAAACCCTTTTCACCATGGTTAACAAGATAACCTACCAAGCTACCCAAACTTGAATAGAGAAGGGAACCATCTAAATACAAGTTAATCCATGAACATATTTTATCCATAGCAACGAAGTTGAGCCTCCATCCTCATTGAGCTTGTAAGAGAAATCATGAGATAGCCTCAAGATAAATTATATAACACATTAAAGAATATTTATAGTAAATAAAAGTTGACTCACATATTGCAAACCAAGTCAAGGAGGAGAAAATGTATAAAGACATGAGAAAATCCAATTGGATTAGAAATGAAGATAATATAACTCCCACATCCTTAAATAGTCACAAAATTGAGGAACAGACAAAAAAATTGTGGAACTTCAGCCATGCCCACTAATCATGATAGGAGTCATGAATTGAAGGTTCAATCTCAATCTAACAAATAAGAAGATACCGGGATATCTAGCTCTAAAGGCCATATACCTCAATCCCAACCCAAAATAAACACCATAACTTAGTAACATCTAGAAAAAAGATAAACAAAGAATAAACTGCTTTCCAATAAATGACAAAGATTAAATGGTTTTCCAATAAAAATACATTCATAATAGTACAAAGAGGAAATTTAACTACACCAAATAAACAACCCACCATATAATTAAAATTAAGAAGAAAGTTAACTACACCAAATAAACAACCCACCATATAATTCAACTTAACATGAACCTCAGAATTATAAAATGTCAACTATGAAACAAGCAACCTCTAACACAACATCAATAGAGTAACCCGACCCTCCATTGTAGTGAGGAGGAAGCTAAGTTTTAACTCATACCATTACCCAAGTCCTATGAAATGTTGGAAATGAGCTTGCAACGTTTTTCACCTAGGTCAAAAATAAATAAATATATATATATATATATATATATATATATATATATAATGTAAATAGGCCAAGTTTAGAATAGTTCAAATGCTTCTTGGATTTTTTTTGTTCGTTTGGTTATATGTCAATTATATATATATATATATATATATATATAAAGTATGGAGATAACAGCCCCTCAAAAAATAATATTTAAGTATATTAATGGTTGGATAATAAGTAACAGGTCTTTTTAAATAAATAAAAAGTAGATTATCATGGTTCCTAGCGATGAGGAGCATGACCATTATTGTTTGATAATAATTTAGAGTTGACTTAGAAAAACCTTTTGAACACTTAGTAAACATAGTATGACTTATCACAACAATAGTTGGTATAATGTTTCCTTTCTTTGCAAGTTAATTCAAAGGTATATGTGCGAGATAGCATAAGTGGTACATTTTATTTTGGTTATCGTTGTTAGTTAAATTTCATTCTCCTTAGTAATGGATGTTAAGCGTTGTTGTTAGTTAAATTTCATTTTCTTAAGTAATGAATGATAAATCACGAATGATAAGAAGACTCATATAAATATGTATGTAATATTAATTCCATATTAATTTATCTTTTAGCCTTGTAATATGAATGATTCATAAACAAAACAAAAAAAGAAATTAAGGTTAGACTTGTAATGATAAGAACTTATACAACATTTAGATGACTCGTCATGTTAGATCAATTATTTTCTTAAATGATCAAGTGAATTATTAATAAATGTCACTAAATTATCAATAAAAAGATATATTATTGATAATTTAGAGGGAAAATAATGTAATTATTTTCTTATACATTATTTTCCCTTTAATTTGAAGGGAAAATAATGTAATTAATTCCTCTCAACCAATTTGTCATAATACAACCAAGCTACACTTATTATTCTTGCTAAACCAAATAATAATGTTGAATGACATAGATGCAGCAATATAATGCAACTTTTAAAGGATATAATGTTTAAAATTAGTCTTTTCTACATCCATATCAAGCACACAATTTTAATTTTGCAACAATCACGTGTGATCTTTTTTTTAATCATTTACTATTGTACAAGAATTACAATTTTTAATTTAATTCTTAAAATGACTTAATTTATTATAATCATCTATATTAGGTTTACTTATTACACATACCTTTCATTATATTAGTAGTTTGGGGAATCACGTGAATTAGGAGACCATACTACAAGACCAAATATTGTTCACCTTTTTAAGACAAGACCAAATGCAATACACGAGTTAGCCTTAGAGTTTAAATATTTATTGAGATTAAGATATTAACATGTCACTTGAGGGAATTGAATTTGGTTGGGGAGGATAAAAATCATTGCTCTCAAGCACCCAAGATAAACCCAATTGATTGAGTCTATGAGACTATTATATATTATGAGGAGGGGGTTTTGGGGCGCGAGGGGAGTGGGAAAAAATATTCAAAACCTGCAACTACTATTATTGGCTATAATGGCGGGGGTGACTACCAAAACAGACTCTAAAGGGGCTCTACTTAGTTAGCTAGGTTCGAGGGGACTCACAATTGACGGAGTCTTGGGAGGTCCTTCTAGAATCATGGGCTATTTTGGTGATACCTTTGGAGGTTTGACAATTTTAACCACTTCATGGCGTTAAAATGGTGTGACCTGTTATTGGGTCTCTCTATTTTGGTGTGCTTTATTTTTGTTTTAGGTGTCAATTGATGGGGCTTTTGGGGGATTAAAACTTAGTTATAGTAGCATTGGGTCTTCAGCTAGAGGCTTTGTCATTTTATTTGGCGGCTTTACCAACTTTGGCACCATTTTGGTGGGGTTTTTCCATTGGCTTTCTTTCTCAGTGCGCTCCACATGCCATTGGCGTAACCTATATTAAATTCTTGTACAGACCTGTGTTATGACTGCATGTCTTTTCGGGCAGGCGGTATTTAACTACTTTTATTATAGGTATTAACTGAGTCCTTTGGTTAGTGGTTCTCCTCGGTGTTCAAACCCGACCTTCCCTCAGTGGCAGTCAGGTGGCACATCTCTGCTTGGTCCAACTACCTCCATGACGAAAGCAGTAATCAAAGAACTCATGAGTGTGGTCGATGAGGTAGACTGGGAATAGGAAATCTTGTTTAATGTAACCGACAAGCCTTTAACTTCCCATCTACCAGCACTTAAACCCTCTTCTGAGTTTTCGAAGCAAACATTGGAGTCATTTCCCTCCTCCTCTACGGGTAGAGTAGTTGGAGTGAGGTCGAATCCTAAGCGTTCTGATCATACAACGATAGGGTGTGCTGTAACAAATGGGGCTTCAAATCTATGGGGTGGTGGAGAGAATTTTCTGGCGGGTCAGAAGCATTTTCCTAAACGACAGTTTAAGAAGAAGTCGTGGCTACCTAATCGGGCACTACGGAAAATGGTGTTGGGTGATGATTTGGGTCTAGAGGAAGCAGTGAAATTGGCTTTGACTGAACTGGTGGGTAGATTCTCATACCGTTCGCGTTGTTTCACTCCTTTTCTTAGTTGGATGAAGGCGAACTGGTCACCCTTGTTAGGATATACACCAGAGTTATTTTTTCTCCCACGTGGTCGGTTTGGTTTTAGATTTCATTCGACAGAGGATGTGAAGAAAATCCTAGGTAGTCTTTGGCCTTTTGATGGTGAGAGATTGATGCTTAAAAGATGGAGGATCTCTTTCGATCCAGCGCAGGAATATTTCCGTTTCAGACACCTGTGGATTCTGCTCCTGGGGCTTCCATTAAATTTGTGGAACAAAAGTGCATTAATGGCCATTGGAAATGCATTGGGACGCTTTATCTGTGTGGATGATAATGCTCTATGTGCGCCATAATGAAAACTAGGTAGGATATAGTTAGAGGTTGATATACATTGTGGACTATTGGAAACATTGGACATTCAGTGGCAAGATCAATATTTTTCATAGAGACTCGATTACTTGGGGTTACCATTCCGTTGTACCCTCTGCAGAAATACAGGACACCTCAGAAACTCTTGTCAAGGATATGAGGAGGAGGAAGAATCAGAGAATTCTAAACTCTGAAAAATGCCAAGAGTTGATTCGCCAGAATTTGTCTTGGCTACTCGAGAAGTACCTTTCCCTGTCTCCTCAGACTCTCTGAATGACTAGAGTTCAGACACTCTTACAGGTAAGTTAAATGTTCACTTTCCTAGTCTTTTTAATACTCTCACTACTTGGGAAAAGCTCGTGTTCGATGTGTTATCTCTACCTAGGACCGAGTATGTTATCCCTCCATGTGACCCTATTCCAGCTTCTCTGCTTGTTTCCAAGTCATTAGAGTACCATTTGACATCTCGGTTGGGTTCTGTGCCCTTGACAGATCTCTCCCTTACTTCAGGGGTAGTCAAACTTGCTCATGACTTGGTAAGGGCCCACTCTACTTGTTCGGAACCTAGGGTAAGTCTCTAGGTATCTATTAATCATTCTATTGATGTGGGGGCTACCTTTCCTGATTCACATGCAACAAAAGAGATCACAGGAATGAGGGAAGACTTGGGGGGGACCGAGCCCTACTTACTTTTTGGTTATCGAGAGGTTGACCTAGGCGAATGTTCACTTGGGGAGACGTTGGAGTCTTCAGTTCCTCCTATTCGGGAGGCCAATACCTCAGTGTCACTTACGACGTATCAAGGTAATAGTATCTTACCCTTGCTAGGCTCTACTAATTTAGTGAACCTTTCTGAAATTCGTAGTGGGGGAGTAGGATCACGTTATGCATGGTCTAAAGGGATGGGATTTGAGACTTCCTCGATAAAGACGAGAAGTACCTGAAAGTGGGCTACTCTTTCGGTGACTGCACTTGTCATTAATAATTCTTCTGCTACAGACTCTGGGGTGCTTAGAGGCATGAAAGCCCTTGCTCCTGCCAGACCGTGATTTTTTTATCCTTAAATATTTGTGGGGTGGGAGGGACCCTTAAACAAGCCTCCATGCGTAGATTTTGAAGAAAAGTTAAGCCGAATGTGATATTTTTACACGAAACACTTGTAGATGAGGAAAAAGATCGTCACTTCATGCTGAAATTTGTTCCTAGTTGGTGTACTTGCGCAGTCAATTCTGTTGGAAATTCAGGAGGGCTCCTGGCATCTTGGGACCCAAATAAGTTAATGTTGGTGCCCTCATTGTGTAACAGGGGTATTATGCTTAAAGGCATCTCACTTGAAAACAAACGAGATATTTGTTTTTTAAATGTTTATGGGCCTTGTGTTGAGAGAAAGATATTTTGGGATCGGGTGGCTCTGGGGGGTTTACTGGACTCGAAGAATATGATTCTTGCAGGTGACTTAAATTTTACTTTAGGAGCTGATGAAGTCTGGGGTGCGGCAGCACAACTAGACAAACTTGTTTATTTCAAGAGTATGATGTTGGAACATCATTTGATTGACTTGGTACCGATCGAGACTGTTCCGACCTGGAGGAATGGTAGAAGTGGCAGGGACATTATTTCAAAGCGTCTGGATCGATTAATTTTCTTGGAAAGCCTACTAAATTATGTGGGTAGGTTTCGGTCTTGGGTGGATCCTCCTTTTGTCTCAGATCATGCACCGGTGGCAGTTTAGTTTGAGTTTCAACTTTTTCCGATGGCATATCCTTTTAAATTAAATCCTTCTTGGTTGAATGAGGCAGATTTTGCGCCTATTTTTTGCGATGTTTGGCGGGATCCATAATTTTTAGTGGAAACAGATGTTCAGATTAGGTTTGTTTGGAAGCTGGAAGTCTTAAAAGCTCGGCTCAAATCTTGGGCGCAGATTAGATGATCTGAACAACAAAAACGACTATCCTCTCTTGAAGAGGAGATCGGGGCTACTCTTTAAAATTTACCAAGATCAGGGCTTTACCCTTTCAATGCTTGCAGATTGAAGTCTTTGGAGACATAATGCAATCATATTCTACTCATTGAGGAATAACGTTGGCGAAAAACAAGTCGTGCAGTTTGGTTAAAGTGTGGCGACCATAATACTAAGTACTTTCATAAAGTAGCTAGCGCAAAGAGGAATCAAAAACTTCTATGGGATATCTGGGATGATCTGGGTAAGGAACATAGAGGACAAGAAGCTCTTAAGACTGAGGCAAATAGATATTTCAAGAAATTATTTACTGAGGATCCCCATATCTCACCTGCAGATCAATTGAATCTTGTTCAATTGTTTCCTCGTTTTATATCCGCTGAGGATTCTACTCTCATTGATAGACCGGTCATTAAACAAGAAATTTTGGAAATATTGAAACTCTTTGCAGTGGACAAAAGTCCAGGCCCGAATGGGTGGACAGTTGATTTTTATACGAAATTTTTTGATGTTGTGGGTGATGACCTGGTGGACTTAGTTGAAGACACAAGGACTAGAGGGAGGATCAAAGTTCCTTAAATTCTACATTGTTGGCGCTAATCCCAAAGGAGAATAATCCCTGGACCTTTGGGGATTATAGATCAATCACGCTTTGCAATCTATGCTACAAGATTATTTCTAAGGTTATTGCAAATAGGATAAAACCAATTCTTTCAAGGGAGATTTCATGTGAACAACTTGGGTTCTTAAAGGGAAGGAAAATTTTGGATGCCATTAGTACAACGCAAGAATGTATTCATAGTATTAAAGTTAGAAAAAAAAATCCTTGATTCTCAAGCTAGATCTTAGGAAAGCATATGACTGTGTCAATTGGGATTTCCTTCGCATGATACTTATTCAAATGGGTTTCAGTGTTCATTCTATAAATTGGATAATGAGTTGTGTGGTTATCTCCTCATTTTCGGTACTGATCAATGGGGAGGCCTCTCCTTCATTCACTAGTGAAGGGGTATTGTGCCAAGGTTTCCCACTCTCACCATTGCTCTTCATTCTTGTTATGGAAAGCATCAGTCTCCTTTTAAAAAAGAGATAAGCGGATGGCAATTTAACAGGTGTTAAGGTTTCCAGGATTATAAAAATTCTTCATCTTATATTTGTTGATGATGTTATTATCATGTCTAAGGATTCTTTGGATGAATGGGAGGTGATAAAATCATTGTTGGATATGTTTTGTTGTGCTTCGGGATTAAAAATTAGTCCACAAAAATCGACATTTCATTTCTCTGGGATCCATGGAGTAATTATGGAGCAGTTTAGGACTTTGTTTTCATATATTTTTGTGGATATGTCTTTCATTTTTCATTACTTAGGGTACTTTCTAAAAGCGGAGAAGAGTACCTGTGAAGATTGGAGATGGCTAATTGAAAATTTGAAAAAAGGATCAAATAGTGGTGCAATCAATGGCTGACACTTGGTGGAAGATTTACACTTGCTAAATCAATTCTTGAAACTCAATCTGTCTACTAGATGGCCCTGGTGGTGGTTCTAGTCTCTGTCCTCTCTAGGATTTGTATGCTTATCTTTGAATTCCTCTGGTCGGGGGGGTGGCAAGACTCAGGGAACAAGTCTATGTACCTAGGAGATGATTGCAAAGCCAAAACACTTGGGTGGTTGGGGTCTTCGGAATATTTTCCTTTTCAATCCTGCTCTCATAGAAAATTCATTGTGGCGAGTGTTGTTTAAGGAAATGATTTGGAAACAAGTGGTCAAGGATAAATATTTCCCCTATTTATCTGTGGCAACCTGACTTCGGTTGGCTTCGCCTTTTCAATATGCAGGTTCGTAGATTTGGAAAAATTTGCTGAAGTCTTTACCAATCATCACCAGGTAGATTAGTTGGAATCCTAGGAATGGTTCCTCGATCTTAATTAGTTTGGATAAGATTTTGGGGATAGGCTACCCTTCTTTATTATCCCCAGAACTTCGTGAGGCTCTAAAGGTGAAAAAAATATGTTATCTTTTTCAAGTTTTGGCTCAGGCATCGTTGGGTTTCGTTACCAATCAATGGAAATCTAGTGGCAACTTAGAGCTCATGGGAAATCTGGTAGCTGAATGGTTTTCTTACTGTAAGGCTCTCATTCTATCGGGGATTCAACTTCATGCTAAAGAGGACTCACTGATTTGGACAGGTGGTGATCATTCAGGCTTTATCACTGTGAAAAACATTTGCAATGCCCTGGCAAAGTATTATTGGCCAACTCTTATTACAGGATGGCGAAGACAGCTTTGGACATGGGATCTGGAACACAAGATAAAACTTTTTTTATGGTTAGCGCTGGAAAATAAAATCCTTACCTAGGAAAATCTTAGAAAGAGGGGATGATAAGGACTAAGTTTTTGTTCCTTGTGTTTTAGGGATGAGGAGACAGTTTTACATATTTTTATAAGTTGTACCTTCTCTCAAAAAGTTTGGTCTACTCCATCTACAATTTACAATTTTAATACAATTTACGGAAGCAGTTCCTTAACTCAATGTTATGAAAATTCGTTGAAGGTGGAGAAAGCTTAGAGGAATCTTCCTACATTGATTTGTTGGTTTGTTTGGTTGGCTAGGAACAAATGTATTTTTGAATCTCGTACACCTGTTGTTAAGGGATTTGTGTACCATATCCAAGGCATGTTGGATGCTACTAGTGCTCGAATTCCTCTCTACCATTTTCCCAAAAGAAAAAGAAAAAAACCTCCTGATCTTACCATGAAAAATATTTGTTGGTTTGATGGAGCTACACAAAACAATGGTACTCTTTGTGGAGTTGGAGGTATCATAAGGACTGGGGGGAACACATAATACAGGTGGACTTTAAATTGTGGGATGGGAACAAATACTATGGCAAAACTTCTTGGTGTCTGGGCAAGCTTATATTTAGCACACAGACTTGGTATTGATCAACTTCAAGTATTAGGGGATTCAAAGATAGTGATGGATTGGTTAAATCATAAGTGTAATCTTTTTTCTTATTCACTCTTGGGATGGATGGAGAAGATAAGGATCCTTGTTACACTCTTCAAGGATATTAGATTTGATCATATTTATAGGGAAGAGAATGTGGAATCAAATACACTCTCAAAAAAATCCCTCCAGGTTCCAGAAGGGAGGATCTTCTTCAACAAATGGCAGGACGGCCAGGAGGCCCCCCCACTTACATTGCGGCTGTATATATGATATAGCTAGTACCTGGGGACATCTTTGTTTTCTTGGATTTTTTTTAGATTATCAATGGTACATTTTGTAACTTCACATTAGTTATTTTGGACTGTCCAAAGCAACTTATTAGCAAATTTTGGATTGTTTACAAAGGGATAGAGAAAGATTAGTAAAATTTATGTGTAATCTTTTGGAACTTTGTAGTGAATCACAGTAGGTTTTTTGAAGGTGGATTCTATCCTTAGTTGAAAGCCACTCTTGGGAATTGTATATTCAACTCATGTACTCTCTTATGAGAAAAACATATATTATATATATATATTTGAGAAATTTTCTACTGAAAAAAAAATTACATTTAATTTGGAAATAATTAGTTGAACGATTTTAAAGGTTAATAATAATAAGGTAATTGAAATAGTCCCTAGCTATGTGTAAGTTCGCTCAAATGTTTGATTTATTATTTAAATGTCGCAATTTTATGAACAATGACATGATATTGAACATGAATTTGTGTAATGAAGACACGACCACACCACACCTTTATGGAAAAGTGCACTTGGTCACAATGGTTACTCATCCAAATTAGTAATTCCTTAGGGAAAAAACATATCATTGGATTAGTGTTAGAAATTAGAGTAATATAGTATCTTTGATGAGTGAAATGTTGATGTGGTATGATTAGTAAATGACTTGATGATTGTAGAAATTTTTCAAAACTCAATATTTAATGCAATTTCAAAAACTTCACCTCTTTTCTAGAGGTTTCCTGGATCTTAACTCTATGAATTTACAATTGTGAGGATGATTTGAAATATATTTTTACATAAGAAAATAGTAGACAATGTTTGAATCCTTTTCAACCCCAATCAACAAGGAAATACAAGAGAAAAAATACCAAATATGTGCCAAAACTTTCATCCCTCTAGGGAAATCTTATAAAGCATAAGCTAGATCTGAAATGTACTTTATGAAAGTATAATTACAATAGTAAATATGCACTATATTCTTCAAGATTAATGTTAAAACCCTTAACAATTTCTACCTTAGGTTATGCCAAATCAGCAAGACATACAAGTGCTAGAAATTACCAAATCACAAAGACAATGATAGTCAAAAATCAAATCTACAATAAGAAAATTTTGAATATTTGAAAGAGAAAAAATACCAAATATGTGCCAAAACTTTCATCCCTCTAGGGAAATCTTATAAAGCATAAGCTAGATCTGAAATGTACTTTATGAAAGTATAATTACAATAGTAAATATGCACTATATTCTTCAAGATTAATGTTAAA
>ML782394.1:745759-770126 GCA_009831015.1 Picea engelmannii | reverse complement strand
AGTACAATCATGTATCTCTCCAAAGCCATAGTTATGGAAAACAATGAAAACCCTAGCTTCACCAAATATCCTCCAAATATAGCATCAACACTAGCAAGCTCCCTCAGTAATATGTCTCATCTTGTCGTCCACCAACAAGTACAACATAGGGTTTAATACATAAAACTCTAACTACAATGTCTCTAAGGGATGAAACTCTGACCCTAATATTCAAGATGCTTCAAGTGATCCAAGAAAAAAGAGATAAAGTACAGAGAGAGAGAGAGAGACCAGTGCAGCACCCTCCTCACATATCTAACGAAAGACAATGAAGTGATTTAGTGATTATGAAAAGAATCTCTGTGTGTGTGTGTGTCTGTGTGATGTAAGGGAGGTGAAAAATACACATGTGGGCCTAAACCCTTACAATAAACCTATTGTAAACACAAGTATTGACAATGATATTTCTATGGGGAGGTGAACATAACACCCCTCCTAAGCGTAGTAGTGGGACTATGTGACACATTGAGTTTACATCTAATTATATTTTATTGGACTATGTTATTGTCATGTTTTTCCTTTGTTAATACATACATCATGAGACATTGTTATTTTTGGTGGATACTATTTTTACATTTTGAGGACAATGCTCATTTTATTAGAGTATTCACTTTTGATTATCATAGGAAATGTGATTGCTTAGAACATATTACATGTTTCTTTGGCTTGGAATACATACATGTGTTTCTTGTTTACTATAAGGATGAATTAGAATGCTATCCTCGTATTCCTTAAGTTATTATGTGGTGTTAAGGGAATGAAAGATATGCTTTTGAATTGTTGCAAGTATATTTTCTTTGTGGAACTAACATTATTATTGAGAAATGATGAGTTATATCCTATGATATTGGGTCCCATATTGACTTACATCAAATGTTGGGAGTAACTTGGATGAATACTAATAATGTGGTAGAAATTTCACTTGGGGAAATGATTTTTTCTTAATGATGATAGTCAACTTAAAAATTAGAACCTTGTGAGACTTGGGAAGGAAAATTTTGATATAAACATTTGAAATATCGTTGCTAAATTTAATTAGGTTTAAATGCCAAATGGGGGTAAATTTAACCTACTAAATGTAACGACCCCAATCATTACGACTACAAACGAAGAAAAAAGTGCATTTTTTTTTTGTTTTTAGGAAGGGAGGCAATGACTACAATAGTTGAACAACACAACCTAATGATGAACACACGCATGTAGATCAGGCAACAGACAACAATGACTCAATGCACTAGCACAACAAGAAACTAGGCGAAATATGCGTAAATCAAAAGATAGAAATGGCTACCCGCCCAACACAAACATGACAACACCTACAAGTTAAATGAAAACATCCGCAATCCCAACACAATGGCCTCTATGGCTAGTAACTAGAACCTCTATGGAACGCAAACCAAACGCATGAAGGCGTTACAACCCAAGCACCAAAAATAACTATAATGAACAAACACCCACAATGGGTAGCACAAACTATGTCCAATTTGTTGAAATAATGTAACTGCAAAGTGTATTCTGATTATTATTGATATATTATTCATTGGATCAATCCCCGTTGTGGATTGATCATGTCGGCTATTGTAAAAGGACCAAATCCCCTTTTGCGGATTCGTCATAATGTAATTGTAATAGGCAAAAGAAGAAGTCGACCCCATAATATATCAAAGAGGCCCCAGAATATAATAAAGGTGGTTATAACCACCCAGAAGAAGAAGTCGTCCCTGCTAGTGAAAGGACACTCCCACACATGCCAGTCTTGTATAAATAAGGAGGCCAGTGCCTCACTTATATATACACTCACTTGTCCATTTGAGAAACAATTTTTGGAGTTGCAGTTGGAGAAGAGAGAGAGAGAGAGAGGCACATCTTTAGGAGAGGAATTTATGTACTTGTTTGAGTTTTCTCTTGGCATTGTATTGGCTATCTATAATAAGGAAGTTTTGTTGGGTTTTCTTCCCCATGAGGGTTTCCTAGGATAAATGATGTTTCTCTTGTGATTGTGTATTTCTCAGTGATCTTGTCTTATGTTGTTGTTATCTATTGAAATGCGAAGAACTATAATAATGTCTTAAACATTAACATGGTTTCAAAGCCAAGATGAAGCGAGAATCTTTCACAAGAGAAAAGTGAAAAATGTCACTGTTGTCGTACATACAAATTAGGGATTTTGTTGGTGAGGTATTTCAGCCCTAAAACCATCTAGAAAAGTGTGCCCTCCCTCAAGGATCATTTTGGCACCTTCAACGCACCTTTTCAATGGCTAGATCTCCCAGAAAGTGAAACCCTAGTTTCACAAAGAACCAAAAGTACCAGAAAACTAGAGTACCAAAAGTACCAGAAATACTAGAGCACTAGAGGTACCAGAAAACCAGAAGAACTAGTCCAGAAATCCACAGATCAAGTTTGGAGGGGTAAACGTTGGATTTTCAGAAATCTGACTGCACCAACTTACTCACCTTAGCTCAGCGCATCTATCCCCTGTATCAGAATTTCAAAATTCGAAGTTTGAAAAATTAGGGTTTCCTCATAAAACCCTAAGTTGCAGTTACAGTTGAAGTTGCATTCTCAGAACCAGTTGTGGTATCAACTGCAGTTGCAGTATCAACTACAGTTGTAGTATCAGTTGCAGTTGCAGCCGTAGCACTGGTTGGAGTTACCCTTGAGGTTCTTAAGAGTTGGTAATGATTACCGCTGCTGCCAGATGAAGCCACTACCTGCAAATTCTATCAAAGGTATGTACTCACATATGTTTAAATGGTTAAACTTTAAAGTGTATTTGCAGGAGAAGGGATCTCTTGCCATAGATCCAGAAGGATATCAAGATCCAACACATTTAGAGGAATGATGCAACCCAGGTGTGATTATTCTGATATGAACCTATTTTTTATAACATTATCTTGATTAGTGTTGAATTTTGTAGCTATGACCATCATTCTAACCTTTGATCAAAATATGAGTCAATGTATTAGATGGATTAAAAGTTGAGATCATAAAACTTATCCTCTAACCCAACCATTTGTCAAGATAGTGTATTGTCTTAGTACAAAAGACAGGTTGAAGAAAGCACTCGTCATATTGAGTGAAGGAGACTCGGAAGAAAAGCAAGCACTCATCCATGAGGATAAGGATCTGGGTTTGATTAATCAAGTTAATAAGATTCAAAGGTACACATGACAAGTTGATGACTATAGTTGAGAAATCAGTCTTTGTAAAGTATCATAGTTGATAGCATGTGAGCATATAGAGGTAAATGATTAACGTAATCATTTTTCTGATATAACTAACACCTCCTCTAGGAAGAATCTCGTGTGTTAGTTCTAGGTTTCCATGAAGGAATGTTTTATCACAACACTATGAGAGTGTTGACCTCATTTTGTATTGTATTCCTTACCTTTAATATTTTATTCAAACAAACTACAAGTGATAGCTCTAAAGGAGCTACTGTGATGATTGTTCGTGATATTGCTTTATATTATCAAAATGATATTACTCTTGCTTGTTGTTTTGTTGGCCTTGTTCCAGGTCATAGATAATAACCCTGAGGAAGCTATAGTGAAGGTTGCATAAGGAAACGTACTAAAGGAGAAGCCATAAATGAAGCAATCATCATTGGAAGTGAAGAAAATGGCTTGTATAAGCTAAAGGGTCACTCAGAAGCTGCCATGAACCACGCCATTGAGAATCCATGTGAACTTTGGCATAGAATATTAGCTCACATTAACTACAAGGCGCTACCATACATATGCAAAGTTGTCACAGGTTTACCAAAACCCAAGGTTGATCATGAATTCATATGCAATGGATGTGCACAAGGGAATAACATCAAGAACCCTTTTCCGAAGAGAGACAACAAAGCAGAAGGATTCCTAGAACTCATTCATTCAGATGTGTGTGGCCCAATTCCATCGTCCTCCATTAGTGGGTATGTATACTATATTGATGATTATTCTCGTAAGACCTGATTGTATCTCTTGAAATCTAAAGATGAAGTGTTCAACAAGTTCAAGGAATTCAAAGCCTTGATAGAGAATCTTTCTGAAAGAAAGATCAATATACTAAGGTCAGATAATGGAGGATAATACACCTCAAAAGAGTTCGTGAACTTCTGCAAAGATGTTGGGATCAAGAGGGAACTCACTACTCCCTATAATCCTCAACAAAATGGTGTAGCTGAAAGAAAGAATAGAACGATAATGAAAGCTTTGAAGACTATGATCCATGATCAATATCTTCCTATATGCTTATGGGAAGAAGTAGTAATGGCAGTTGGATATGTGCATAACCGATTATCCCATAGTTCACTTGGGTTCAAGACCCTTGAAGAGATGTTCACCGGAAAGAACCCAGAGGTAAGGCATCTCAAAATATTTGGCTGCCCAATTTCTATACACATTCCGAAAGAGAAGAGAAACAAGATGGAACCCTTAGGAAAGAAGGGAATATTTGTGGGATACTGTGAGGTCTCCAAGGCCTTCATAATTTATATACCAGGTCACCGTCACATTGAGATCAGCAGGGATGTGACCTTTGATGAAGATGCAACGCTCAAGAAATCAAGAAGATGCCAGCTTGAATAAGTATATGAAGAGGAACCCATAATCCCCAAAACTGCAGAATCAGTGAGGGAGGTTCCCAGAGCCGTAGAACCAGTGAGGGAAGTCGTAACTTCCCCTGATGAGTAAATTATAGAAGACCATGATATAATAGAAGTTCAAGAATCTCCTCAGATGACGAAACTCCATAAAAGAAATCCATCTTGGGCTAGAGAGATTATTCAAGATGGAGATAAGTATGGTGTTCCCAAAGGAACCACGAGATAGGTGAAAAGACCAAAGCCATTCTCCAGTTATACAAATTTGATGTGTGATCTCCTAGAGGAGGAGACTACCTGTTTTGAAGAATCCATTTAGAGGAAATAATGGGCATATGCCATGACATAGGAATACCAATCTATAATAAAGAACGATGTATGGGAAATAGTTCCTAGACCGAAGAGTAAGGGCGTGGTATCTTCCAAATGGCTCTTCAAAATAAAACATGTTGTTGATGGAAGTATTGAGAAGTATAAAGCAATATTTGTCGCTCATGGCTTTTCTCAAAAGGAAGGCATTGACTATGAAGAGCCATTCGTTCTTGTATCCATATACACTTCGATCAGAACCATCATAGCCCTTGCAGCTAAGATGAATTGGAAGTTACACCAGATGGACGTAAAGACAACCTTCCTAAATGGTGTCATCGAAGAAGAAGTGTATATAGAGAAACCTCAAGGATTTGAAATTGAAAACATGAAGTCACATGTCTGCAAATTGAAGAAAGCCTTATACGGATTGAAGCAAGCTCCTAGATCTTGGTATGGCCATATAGACAGTTTTGTGATGAGCTTGGGATTTACCAAGAGTAAAGCAGATTCTAACCTCTACTTCAAGGTTATGAACGATGAGCCAGTGATACTATTGCTATATGTGGATGACCTATTCTTGACTGGAGAAGAAAATCTCATCACCGACTGTAAGAAGAAACTCGCCTCAGAATTTGAGATGAAAGGCCTTGGCCTAATGCATTATTTCTTAGGTCTTGAGGTATGGTAGAGTCCAGAGAGGATATTCCTTAACCAAGGGACGTATGCAGTCGAAACCCTGAAGAGATTCGACATGTTAGAGTGAAATTCCATGAATACATCCATGGAAGCGAAGCTGAAGCTGTTGGTCGACACTTCGTATAGACAAATCATTGGATCATTGATGTACCTGGCGAACACCAGACCAGATATTTGTTTTGTCGTGAACAACTCGAGTCAGTTTCTGGTAGAACCCAGACATGTTCACCCAGTGGTTGCAAAACATGTGATGAGGTACCTTAAGGGTACATTAGATTATGGTCTTAGTTATGATGGAGATCATGATTTCACATTGAGTGGGTACATTGATTCAGATTGGGTAGGAAGTGTTTCTGATAGGAAAAGCACTTCAGGATGTTGTTTTAGTTTGGGATTAGCCATCATCTTATGGTAGAGTAGGAAGTAATCCAACACTGCTCTCAGCATAGTAGAAGCAGAATACATTGTTGCGTGTTCTGCTAGCTGCAAAGCTATATGGATTCAAAAGTTGTTGATCGGTCTATTTGACCTAGAGATGGAAGCAACCACAATCCTATGTGAAAAACAGAGCTACATAAAGATGACAGAGAATCATGTATTCCATGACAGGTCAGAGCAGAAAGAGATCCGATATCATTACATCTGTGACATGGTGCAGAGAGGATCCATAAAGCTCCAGTACGTTAGCACATATGAATAGGTTGTTGATGTGTTGACCAAGCCTCTAACTCATGTTAAGTTTGAGCATTTTCGAGATAAGCTTGGTATAGTCTGAAAGGACCTTCCTCTAAAGGGGGATTAGTTGTTGTGATGAGACATCTCTTTCTTCCAGCTTTATTTATGTGACGTAAAGCAAGACGATGTGATGAGACTAGAACTGTGCTTCTGGCTTAACAGCTATGACGTAAAGCCAGTCTAATATCCTGCTTCCAGCTTGATTGTTTTGACGTAAAGCAGGACATGTATCTTTCTTCCAACTTCATTGATGTGATGTAAAGCAAGACGATGAGATGAGACTAGTACTATGCTTCCGGCTTGACAGTTGTGACGTAAATCCAGTCTAGTATCTTGCTTCCAACTTGATGGTTGTGACGTAAACCAAGACGATGAGATGAGACTAGTACTATGCTTCCGGCTTGATAGTTGTGACGTAAAGCCAGTATATTATCTTGCTTCCAACCTGATGGTTGTGACGTAAAGAAAGACGATGAGATGAGACTAGTACTATGCTTCCGGCTTGACAGTTGTGACGTAAAGCCAGTCTAGTATCTTTCTTCCAACCTGATGGTTGTGACGTAAAGCAAGACGATGNACTATGCTTCCATCTTGATTGTTGTGACGTAAAGCCAGTCTAGTATCTTTCTTCCAGCTTGATTGTTGTGATGTAAAGCGAGACGAGTACCTTGCTTCCATCTTGATTGTTGTGACGTAAAGCAAGTTGAGTACTATACTTCCAGCCTTATAGTTGTGACATAAATCCAGTATTATGATGATGAGCCAACCTCGTGTTGTGATGATGATGTATTAGTTTTATACTAATCCATATTGATGCAGATGATGATTTCATTCCTTTGAGAATGACGATGTTGCCGATGAAGAAAACTTGTAATGATTTATAGATACGTCAGTCAGTGTTCCAAGATGATGTTGATGATGTTGTCCTCCTAATGTTGTTGATGATAAAGGCCTCTCTCTCATCTGATGTTGTTATAGAATACCCTTCTTGTTAAGGGGGAGTGTTGAAATAATGTAACTGCAAAGTGTATTCTGATTATTATTGATATATTATTCATTGGATCAATCCCCATTGTGGATTGATCATGGAGGCTATTGTAAAAGGACCAAATCCCCTTTTGTGGATTGGTCATAATGTAATTGTAATAGGAAAAAGAAGAAGTCGGCCCCTAAATATATCAAAGAGGCCCCAAAATTTAATAAAGGTGGTTATAACCACCCAGAAGAAGAAGTCGGCCCTGCCAGTGAAAGGACACTCCCACATGTGCCAGTCCTGTATAAATAAGGAGGCTAGCGCCTCACATAGATATACACTCACTTGTCCATTTGAGAGACAAGTTTCAGAGCTGCAATTGGAGAAGAGAGAGAGAGAGAGAGAGGCACATATTTAGGAGAGGACTTTATGTACTTGTTTGAGTTATCTCTTCGCATTGTATTGGCTATCTATAACAAGGAAGTTTTGCTAGGTTTTCTTTCCCATGAGGGTTTCCCAGGATAAATGATGTGTCTCTTGTGATTGTGTATTTCTCAGTGATGTTGTCTTATGTTGTTGTTATCTATTAAAATGCAAAGAACTATAATAATGGATTAAACATTAACATAGTTATCACTTGCCTCTATCCATTAGGGCACACAATGATCCCCTCTTCAGGAATCATATCGTTGTCGGGTGATAGGCGCGACAACAACTGTGGCGCAATAACATAACAACTAACCCCTGACGACTAACCCTAGCACCCAAACGACAAGTCAACAAGACGACTATGACTTTCACACAACACAATAATTTCCTTGTGCAACAAAAGCAATCTGCACATATTAAATGATTATTATTAAACAATAGTTCATTGCATCTATATTCTAATTCCCAATGTTAGATAAGTATAAATCACTTTCCTTTAAAACTGAAACTAGATTGCTATCTTAGGAAGTTGTTATCTTTTAAGACTCAAAACTGTACACCGAATAAAATAGTTTTAGTGCAACTCAACACCAAGTTATTTACATAATGATAAATCGATTACAAGTAATTTTTGTGACTTGTCAATCCAATATATCACTGGCATGTAAGTCGTTGTCACATAATTTGCAACTTAACAATAAGAGAAAAGACGAGGAAAAATATTATAATCACTGTCTAAATAAAGGAGATACTGTATCTATATAAAAACATTATCGACCATCCATTTGTTGTCTAAAAAGGTATGCTAATCGTTGTGTAAAGAAATGTAAAATATATTATTGTTGTCTAAAATTTATTGTTTAAAATATACAATTAAAACTAAGACTATCACTTCACATTTTACAGGTTGTCTATTACATTCGCAATTAAAACGTTGTCTATAAAAGATAAAGATTCACTCATCATGAATAAAATCGCTCACAAAAAGGTTGTTCATTATAAATGCTACCAATGTTGTTCATATAATCAAGACTTCTTTCAAATGCGGTCAGTAAACATTAAACTGAAGACATATTAAAACTGTCAAAGACGCAGATACCATATGAGTAAATCATTGTTTCTAATTTTAGTAAATCTCTGGCACATAATAAATATCCAACGTTGTCACTAACACTAAAGAAGGATAACAATGACATCGTTGATTGAAATATGATATCGCTAAGTGGAAAGTGATAAGGCTATGTGTGATGATGACAATGTGCAATATAAATCGCTGCCAAAATAGTATAATTCGCTAACCAAACTATCAAAAGAGTATTATTCGCTATCATTATTATATCGCAAAGTATGATAACGTTGTGTTTCAAATCGTTGTCCTAATATTAATATAATTACTGTGATATCAAAAACATAGATGTGACACGTGTTATCCTAATAATATAGCTATCAATATTAAATACATTCACTGTGATAGCATAATAGAATCTCTACTTCACATCATAGACAATTCGTTGAGCTATCTTAAAGGGAATCATTGCGACATCCTAAAAAAAATCATTGTCATAAAAAAAACGTTCACCGTGATATCCAAATAAATGGTTGGAATACATTTCAAAGGAAAAGCAGATATATAAAGAAAAAAGAACAGCCTTATCCCTTCATACGGAAACACATTCGGGTATCAAAATATGCAGTCGGGTATCAAACGAAATCAAATATTAATCACATCCATTGATAGCATCAATCCACTGTAAATTAAATGTTAAAAAAAACGCAGATGTAACAATAATGAAATCGTTGGCAGGGTCGTGTGTGGTTGGGGAAGTCTAAAATGTTGTCAAGCAATTTGAATGGGTGTAAAGAGAGTTGTGTTTGGCCAAATAAAAACTCATGGTAAATTCACCTTCAAATGTAATAAATCGCAGAAGGAAAAATTTGTGGTTGAATGTATTGAGACACAGAGTAAATTGCCATCAAATATAATAAATCGCAGAGGTAAAAATCCGTAGTTGAATGTATTGAAACGAAGAGTAAATTTCCATCAAAATATAATAATTTGCAGAGGAAAATCGCAGGCCATATGGATTAAAGACGCAGAGAAATTTCTCCATCGAAATGTAATAATTGTAGAGGAAACATTTGTGGTTGAATGCTTGCAAGGAGCCACGGATTTCGTAGTGTTTATGTATCCAAATCGCAGAGTAAATGATGGATTTGTTGTGCAATTATAAATACAATTCATTGTGTGTAATATGCCAAGAAGAGTGGGTTGAATGTTGGGTAAACATGGGTGAAAATGCAAATATTAACAAAACACAATGATCACACGTCGAGATCATTTAGAACGAAGAGGTGAAATATCATGCCGAGCCCAATGCAAACGTAGATATCAAAACGTAGAGGAAATCAATCTCAAGAAAGCGCAAGACCAATCGTTCAGCCATGAATCAATCAACACAGAGATAGTAAGGATAGATGGTTGGGAAAAAATTATCCTTCGCTCATCATCCACGCACAAAAAAGCAGGGCATTAGAATCTATAGGTCTATTAACACTGAAGTGATGACCGTTGATTCGGCTCCTGGATGACTTCTCAGGCATGGACTGATGATCTAGGGATAAGGACGGAAGATAAAGCACAATCTCTTCATAATGATCAATAAAACAATACATAACAGTCATAGCAATCAAGGATTGGGTTTCCAAGGAAATCAAATAACAAGCAGAGAGCATAAAACTATGATGTCCTTAAGTCCTTGATTAAAAACACTGAGTAAAACACATTTATTTACACAATAGAAGTACAGTAATGAAAGCGCAAGAAAAATAATAATATACCATTCAAATAAACACATGCATATCGTAGCCCAAGGTGACAACTCCAAGTTGTTGTCCCACGTGTGCTCCATCCAACTCCTGCTTGCCGACCACTGTGACTTCATCGGTACCTCCCAACCAACCCTATGGGTACTCTTCTTCCACCTGAGCCCCCCCAACTGCAAAGGGGCCACGCACACTAAACCAAAGAACAACTAGCACCCAACTCGCCTCGCAAGGTCAAGCTACCACTCGTTACCCAAGCTAGGTATCCCAACTCCCACAAGATAAGTCAGTCAAGACAAAATTTCTGCAGTGTAACGTTACACATAAAAGATTTGATCCATACTCCTCCTCCTCCATCCTTTTTATAGAGTTTCTAAGTGATGTTTTCCCCAAAATTCCCATTTAATTTATTTTTCATTGATTTAATTCAAAAAAACCTCACCCGTACATTTGTCACCCATCCCCCTAGTTGCACCACAAATTAATTTCATTAATTATTTAATTACTCCTATTTCCCTCACCCACCAAAAAGCATTCCTAAAAATTCTCCTTGGTGTCCCAATATTCCCTTACACATTTTAAATAACTTACGTCTTTACTAATTCATAGTTGAGTTCATAATTAATAAGTTCTTAAAGGCAAGATTCCTTACTAAGTTAGACATTCATCTTTTATTATGATTCCTTACTGAGTTCATAATTAATAAGTTCTTAAAGGCAAGATTCCTTACTAAGTTAGACATTCATCACATGTTTAATTATGATTATTATTTCTGACCACAAGTGTCACTTAGACCTAGATTTTAATTTCACTAGGTTGGGCGACATTTTTATTAGGGAAAAATTGTTTTTAAATCTTACTTGACACATCATTCGTTCTAAGGTCGTCTATGTTTATTCACTTTCTAGTTAAAAACATGGTGTGCCCTTCAGGACGCACTAGGTGATCCAAGGGTTCCACTCGCCTCTCTTCGCTCTCCTTGCGCAACGTGCCCTTCAGGACGCACTACGTGCTCCAAGGGTGTCACTCACCTCTTTCTGTTTTTCTTGCACGACATGCCCTTCAGGACGCACTACGTGCTCCAAGGGTGACACATGCCTTTTTCTATTTTCCTTGCGTGAAGTTCCCTTCAGAATGCACTACGTGCTCCAAGGGTGCCACTCGCCTCTTCACTGACTTGGTAGACATCAAAAACCCCTAGAGTCAATACTCTTCCAGGTGATATTGTGGGAAACTAAGGGCCTCTAAGGAATAAGGCCCCTAACTTATTGCGCGCCCCTTAGAATCATCGTGAGCGATTGTCGCAGTCTACCCTCACGGAATCGTGGGTCTTCTCGAACTAGGTAATCGTTAACCTACAGTTCGAGCCACGACGAGAGTACTAGTAGGTTGTGGCAGCGATGTTGTCCACACCTCTCCCTTAATGTCTCTGGTTATTGTTTGTGACCCCTCTGCTCCACATGTGAGTCTAGTCGACAAGCTATCGTTAGCCTACATCATCAACGAATCATGTCAACAATAATAATCAATCATCATAACATCTATTCAGATGTACATATACCATATCAACAAAATCAAACCCTAATAGTCCACTCCCTGACTCGATCCGGAGTCCAAGGGGTTTCATCAATGCCTCTGCATCCTTGAGGTCCAAAGTCCTACACACTCATGAGAACCCATTCAATAGCACATGTCTATGTAAATACATAAAATAACATATCATCATATCTATCATGCCTCATAATCATAATCAAACTGCCAATAGTATAATAATCTGGATCACTTGCAAGCAAGTGTCCTCAAAGAATAAGTTTGCTCAGTGTGCACAAGAGAGGGATGTTACATTCACCCTCTTGGTCTAAACTTCGTCCTGAAGTTTCACAGTATATAAGTGCCGAAATAATGTGTATCATAGTATCAAAGTCTATCTATCAAACAAAAATGGAAACTGCTGGCGCATATCATATGTGTCCTCCCAGGTCGTCGAGTGCGTACTATAGTTGTCCCACTGGACCTTGACCTAATCTACTATTCCACGTCATAGCTATCAAATGCGATGATCCAGGATGTGGATCGGATCAACCGTGAGCGCACCCTCGTCAGATACTCTCAAGGAACTCATGTCAATAACATGTGTAGGATCACTAATGTAATGTCTCAAAACAGATACGTGAAAAACGTCGTACATATGCCTCAAAGAATCAGGTAAGGCTAGTCGATAGGCCATGGGTGCCTTCTTCTCCACAATATCGAAAGGTCCCATGAACCTAGGAGAGAGGTTATTACCCTTTCCAAACTTGATCAAAATCTTATGTGGTTTTACCTGCAAGAATACTCGATCACCAACTTCATAACTATGGTCGATACGGTGAGCATCGACATAACTATTTTTTCGATCCTGCACTTCTTTGATCCTTTTTCTTATTGTTTTCATTTTATCTTCCATTTCTTGGATCGCTTCTAGTCCCACCAGGACCCTATCCTCAATTCGATCCCAGCTCAAAGGTGTCTGACATGGTCGCCCATAAATAAACTCAAAAGGCGCCATATTAATGGTGCTTTGGTAACTGTTGTTATATGTGAATTCTACCAGTGGCAAGAATTATTCCCATTTCTTTTGTTGGTCCATCATGTACATGCACAACATGTCTTCCAAAACTTGGTTTGTTCATTTGGTATGCTTGTCTGTCTTCGGGTAGTACGCAGTACTAAAGTTAAGTTGGGTTCCCAAGGCCTCTTGGAAACTAGTCCAAAATCGTCCGATAAACACCGATCCTCGATCAGATATAATCCTCTTAGGCACACCATGTAGCCTTACAATCTCACTAATGAAAACTATAGCTATGTCAGGTGCATGATACGTTGTACGCACATGAATAAAATGAGCACTCTTCATCAGAGTGTCGACTACCACAAAAATTGAGTCGTGTCTCCTTGCCATCAGTGGAAATCCAACAATGAAATCCATCGAAATGACCTCCCATTTTGATTCTTGAATAGAGTGAGGTTGTAGTAATCCTACTGGATGTCTATGTTTAGCCTTCACCTGTTGAAATTCTATACATATGGCCACATAGTTGACTATGTTTTCCTTCATTCCTTTCTAGAAGAATAAGGGTTTAAGGTCCACCCTCATCTTCGTGACTCCCGGGTGAGCCATGTACACTGCTCTGTGAGCCATGTTTAGGATCAAACTCCTCAACTCGTCGTTTGGTGGTACGTAAATTCGATTTTTAAATATCAATAATCCATCATCATCAAACGTAAATCCTTCAAATATTGGTACCATCATTGTGTTTTTTCTGATAAAATCCTTGACCTCTTTGTACCAGTCATCGTCGCGCTGTAAAGTTAGAATCCTTTCACGTAGATTCATCTGAAGCGGCAACACCGAAAATATGTGTGGTCTCTGATTCAATGCATCTACCACTCAGGTCATTATTCCTTTTATGTAAGTAATCTCGAAGTCGTACTCGCTAAGAAATTCCGACCAACGTCATTGTCACGCGGTCAGGTCGCTTTGCGTAAATATGTGTTGTAGTCCACAGTGGTCCATTTTTAGTTCAAATTTTCATCCAATAAGGTAGTGTCTCCAAACTCTTAAGGCATATACAATAGCTAACAAATCCAAACCATGCGTCACGTTGTTCTCCTCACGCCTTCTCAACTTGCTTGAGATGTAAGCGATCACTTGACCGTCTTGCATCAAGACTCCGCCTAAGCCTTCCTTGGATACGTCAGTGCATACCAAGAAGTCTGCATCCATGTCAGGGACCTTTAGTATCTGTGTTGTTTTCAACAGATCCTTGAGCCTCTGAAATGCTTCCATGCATTTCTCGTTCCAAACAAACTTCTTGTTCTTCTTCTGCAATTTCGTGATCGGATTTTCTATCTTCAAAAATCCCTCAACGAACCGTTGATAGTATCCTGCTAAACCCATGAAGCTATGCACTTCTATGACATTCATCGGCGCAGGCCATTCCATAATATCATCGACCTTTACTAGATCCACGATGATACTTTCGTTGGAGATGACATGCCCTAAGTAGTGAATCTTCGATTGGTAAAACGAGAATTTAGACAATTTCCCATACAATTTGTTCTCTTGCAGACACTGTAGTACCAAGCGCAAGTTCTTTTCATGCTCCTCCATCATTTGAGAGTAAATAAAAATATCATCAATGAATACTTGGACGAATTTGTTCAAGTACTCTTGGAACACCCTGTTCATCAAACTCATAAATACCCCTGGGTCGTTCGTCGGTCCAAACTGTAAAACAGTAAACTCGTAATGTCCAAACCTCGTCTTAAAAGCAGTCTTAGGGGTGTCATTTTCCTTGATCCATAACGGATGATACCTTGATCTCAAGTCGATATTTGAAAACACTGTTTCACCCTTCATTTGATTAAACAGATCATCAATCCTCAGCAACGGATACTGATTTTTTATTGTTTCCTTGTTCAATTGACGGTAGTCAATGCAGAGTCTCCAAGACCCATCCTTCTTTTGTTTGAATATAAAAGGCGCACCCCACGATGACACACTAGGACTCATTAGTCCCAGGTCCAGCAACTCCTTCATTAGCATTCTTAACTCTTGTAAATCTGGGGTCGACATCCGATAAGGTTTTCTTGCTATTAGTTTAGTCCCTGGTTTTAGGTCTATGGTAAACTCCAATTCCCTCTCCGACGACATCCCAAGTAACTCCTCCGGGAAGACGTCTGCAAACTCTCTAACCACAGGAAGGTGTTCTAGACCTTCTACTACTCCCTTTTCGTTTAACGCAAGGATCGCATACAATTTACACCCCTTGCACATGCTCTTCTGTAGCTGCAAGGAAGAGATGAAACTCAAGGAAACTCCCTGGTTCCAACCTACAATCACCCATCTTTGTCCCTCATCATCGACCAAGCTCAACCATTTCATATTACAGTTGTGTATCGCCTCATGTGATTCCAACCAGTCCATACCGATCAAGATGTCATAATATCCTAAGATCGTGACAATCTCTCCCAGGTTAAGGGTACAACCCATAACCTTCCCTCCAAGCTTATGTTTGGCTCCCAAAGCCATCTCTACAAAGCTAAACTCATCATGTTCAACTACCTTTACCTTAATCCTTTTTAGTGCTGCACCAAAAATGAAACTCTCAGTAGCACTGGGATCTATCAAACTACTAAGGGTTTTGTCAGTGACGATACCTGACATCTCAAGCACAGTCT
Organism: Picea engelmannii; assembly: GCA_009831015.1. NCBI lineage: Eukaryota > Viridiplantae > Streptophyta > Pinopsida > Pinales > Pinaceae > Picea > Picea engelmannii. Next base: position 754,305 of record ML782394.1, on the reverse strand, counting down.
ACTAGTGATTTGTGTGGCGGTTATTCACCACTGCATGAATCCGATGGGCCTTGCCCAAATATCCCATGGTAGTGGATCCGAATGATCCAGATGCTCTAGTCCTCATCACAGGGAATTCATGCTAGTAGTGTGGCTCTCCACATGTCCAACACCCCTTCTTTGGTCCAGTACTCCTGGTACCCAAAGTAGAAGTTGACGACCCATCGGCCTGGAATCTTGGTCTGTTCTGCTGAACATACCTAAATTGTTGTTGTTGTGGTAGAAATTGTTGTTGATGTTGTGGTCCTCGTTAAGGAGTCCGTTGTGGATGCGTTGGTCATCGAGGTGTAGAGAAAGTGGATCCTCTTTGGAAGCCACGATATCCCGGTGAGCGCCTAGCTGGCGTCTGATGTTGTTGTGCACCAGATGACACCTGCCCTATTGGTCTCACTAGAGTCTGGCTCTAAACCTCACTGATAAGATCCTTCTCTATCTGGACAACAACATGCAAGGTATGAGGCATCAAAATCCTAACCTTTGCATGTATCCTGACATTAAGTCCAAACAAGAACCTGTTGACCTTAAGTTTCTCAGTATTCATGTGTGAAGCGTACCAAAGTAAATCCATAAAATGGGCCTCGTACTCGGGCACCATATGGCCTCCCTATCACAAGGCATTGAACTCATTGAGATCATTCTCAATGAATTCCTCTGATAGGTACCTCTCTCGGAACCATTCCTCGAACAGTTCCCATGACACGTCTTCGACAACCATGTTCAATTGTGGCAGGAGCGTCTTCCACCATAAAAGAGCGTTCCCCTTCAATTGAAATACCGCCATGCAAACCTTCATGTTGGAGGTATAGTCATGAATTTCAAATCACATCGCCATATTCTCCAACCATGCCTCGGTGGCTGCACCATCCTGGGCACCAAAGAACTTGGGAAATTTTACCTTCTCGAGTTCGCAGTGAATGCTACCAGTACCAACCAGAGCGCGCGGTGGACCCTCAAGGGGTGTCGGTGCCCTGGCCTCATCTCTGTCCAAATGGTTGATCAGTTCCTCAGACATCCACTGGAAAGACCTCATCAGCCCAACCACATCACCCACCACTATATGTTCCTGCCCAACAAACTATTCGTCTCCTTGAGGGTTAGACCCCTCAGGCATGGATTCTACTAGAGGCATCGCGCCTCCTTCCCTAGCACCTCGTCGTCTACCTCTGTGGCATCCTCTAACCATGATTACCTGCACAAACACAAATCAAATTAATTAGCAACCTTATAATCATGAATCAATCAACGAAATCCATAGTTATCCCAAGTTGCGGGTCGAACCTGCTTTGATACCATATGTAACGACCCCAATCGTTACGACTACAAGTGAAGAAAAAAGTGTAATTTTTTTTTTTTTGATTTTAGGTAGGGAGGTAATGAAGACAACAGTTAAACCACACAACCTAACAAAAAACACACGCACGTAGATCGGGCAACAAACAACAGTGACTCAACACACTAGCACAACAAGAAACTGGGTGAAACATGTGTAAATCAAAAGATAGAAATGACTACTTTCCCGACACAAACATGAAAAATCCTACAAGCTAAAGGATAACATCCACAATCCTGACATAATGGCCTTGACGACCAGTAACTAGAACCTCTATGGAACTCAAACCAAACACATGAAGGCGTTATAACCCAAGCACCAACAACAACTATAACGAACAAACGCTCACAACGGGTAGCACATACTCTGGCCAGTTGTCACTTGCCTCTATCCATTAAGGCCCGCAATGATCCCCTCTTCATGAATCATTATGTCACCAGGTGATAGGCGCGACAACAATCGTGGTGCAAAAACATAACAACTAACCCCTGACGACTAACCCTAGCACCCAAACGACAAGTCAACAAGATGACTATGACTTTCACACAACACAATAATTTCCTTGCGCAACAAAATCAATCTTCACATATTGAATGATTATTATTAAACAATAGTTCATTTCATCTATATTCCAATTCCCAATGTTAGATAAGTATAAATCGCTTTCCTTTAAAACTGAAACTAGATTGTTATCTTATGAAGTTGCTATCTTTTAAGACTCGAAATGTACATCGAATAAATTAGTTTTAGTGCAATTGAACACCAAGTTATTTACATAAGGATAAATCGATTACAAGTAATTGTTGTGACTTATCAATCCAATATATCGTTGGCATCTAAGTTCTTGTCACAAAATTTGTAACTTAACAATAAGAGAAAAGATGAGGAAAAACACTATAATCATTGTCTAAATAAAAAAGATATTGTATCTATATAAAAACGCTATCAACCATCCATTTGTTGACTAAAAAGGTATGCTAATCGTTGTGTAAATAAATATAAAATATATCATTGTTGTCTAAAATTTACTGTTTAAAATATACAATTAAAACTAAGACTATAATTTCACATTTTACAGGTTGTCTATTACATTCGCAATTAAAACGTTATCTATAAAAGATAAAGATTCACTCATCATGAATAAAGTCGCTCACAAAAAGGTTTTTCATTATAAATGCTACCAATGTTGTTCATATAATCAAGACTTCTGTCAAACGCGATCAATAAACATTAAACTGTCGACATATTAAAACTGTCAAAGACACAGATACCATATGAGTAAATCGTTGTTTCTAATTTTAGTAAATCTCTGGCACATAATAAATATCCAACGTTGTCACTAACACTAAAGAAGGCTAGCAATGACACCGTTGATCAAAATATGATATCGTTGAGTGGAAAGTGATAAGGATGTGTGTGATGATAACACTTTGCAATATAAATCGCTGCCAAAAGAGTATAATTCGCTAACCAAACTGTCAAAAGAGTATTATTTGCTATCATTATTATATCGCAGAGTATGATAACTTTGTGTTTCAAATTGCTTTCCTAATATTAATATAATTATTGTGATATCAGAAACATAGTTGTGACACGTGCTATCCTAATAATATAGTTATCAATATTAAATACATTCACTGTGATAGCATAATAGAATTGCTACGACACATCATAGACAATTCATTGAGTTGTCTTAAAGGGAATCGTTGCGACATCTTAAACAAAATCGTTGTCATAACAAAAATGTTCACCATGATAGCCAAATAAATGGATGGAATGCATATGAAAGGAAAAGAAGATATATAAAGAAAAAAATGCAGCCTTATCCCTTCATACGGAAACGCAGACGGGTATCAAAATATGCGTTCGGGTATAAAACGAAATCGGATATTAATCGCAACCATTGATAGCATCAATCCACTGTCAATTAAATGTTAAAACAAAATGCAGATGTTACAATAATGAAATCGTTGGAAGGGTCGTGTGTGGTTGGGGAAGTCTAAAACATTGTCAAACAATTTGAATGGGTGTAAAGAGTGTTGTGTTTGGCCAAATAAAAACACATGGTAAATTCGCCTTCAAATGTAATAAATCGCAGAAGGAAAAATTCATGGTTGAATGTATTGAGATGCGAAGTAAATTTCCATCAAATATAATAAATTGCAGAGGGAAAATTCCGTAGTTGAATATATTGAAATGTAGAGTAAATTGCCATCAACATATAATAATTTGGAGAGGAAAATTGCAGGCCAGATGGATTAAAGATGCAAAGAAATTTCGCCATCGAAATGTAATAATTGCAGAGGAAAAATTTGTGGTTGAATGCTTGCAAGGAGCCATGGATTTCGTAGTGTTTATATATCCAAATCGCAGAGTAAATGATGGAGTTGTTGTGAAATTATAAATACAATTCGTTGTGTGTAAGATGCCAAGAAGAGTGGGTTGAATGTTGGGTAAACATGGGTGAAAACACAATGATCACACGCTAAGATCATTTAGAACGCAGAGGTAATATCACATTTTGAGCCTAATGAAAATGCAGAGGAAATCAATCTCAAGAAAGTGCAAGACCAATCGTTTAGCCATGAATCAATCAACGCAGAGATAGTAACGGTAGATGGCTGGGGAAAAATTGTCCTTCGCTCATAATCCACGCATAGAAAAGAAGGGCATTAGAATCTATAGGTCTATTAACACCGAAGTGACGACCGTCGATTCAACTCTTGGCCGACTGCTTGGGCATGGGCTGATGATATAGGGATAAGGACGGAAGATAAATCACAATCTCTTCATAATGATAAATAAAACAATATAGAACAGTCATAGCAATCAAGGATCGTGATGCCAAGGAAATCAAATCACAAGCAGCGAGCGTAAAGCTATGATGTACTTAATTCCTTGATTAAAAATGCTTATTAAAACACATTTATTTACACAATAGAAGTACAGTAATGAAAGCACAAGAAAAATAATAATCTACCATTCAAATAAATGCATGTGTATCGTATCCCAAGGTGAGAGCTCTGAGTCGTTGTCCCGTGTGTGCTTCGTCCAACTCCCGCTTGCCGATCAATGTGACCTCACCGGTACCTCCCAACAAACGCTAGGTGTACTATTCTTCCCCCTGAGCCCCCCGAGCTGCAAAGGGGCCACGCACACTAAACCAAAGAACAACTAGCACCCAGCTCGCCTTGCAAGGTCGAGCTACCACTCGTTACCTGAGCTGGGTATCCCAACTCTCACAAGATAAGTCAATCAGAACAAAAATTCTTCAGCGTAATGTTAGGCATAAAAGATCCGATCCACACTCCTCCTCCTCCATCCTTTTTATAGAGTTTCTAAGTGATTTATTTCCCAAAATTCTCATTTAATTTATTTTTCATTAATTTAATTCAAAAAAACCTCACCCGTACACATGCCACCCATTCCCCTAGTTGCATCAGAAATTAATTTCATTAATTATTTAATTACTCCTATTTCCCTCACCCACCAAAAAGCGTTCCTAAAAATGCTCCTTGGTGTCCCAATATTCCCTTACACATTTTAAATGACTTACGTCTTTACTAATTCCTAGTTGAGTTCATAATTAGTAAGTTCTTAAAGGAAAGATTCCTTACTAAGCTAGACATTCAACTTTTTCCTTACACTTCCCTTTTTCTTTATGTTTCCCCCTTTTCCCTTAGTTTTATATTTCTTTTAAGTTTCCCTCTTTTCCCCTTTTAACTAAAACTCAAATTAGCAAGTGTAGAAAAAACACCTTTTACCCATTTTTCTTTTTAATTAATAAAATTTAATTATCCTATGTATAAAAAAACAATCATTTCTTTTTTTAAAAATTTTAATCCCCCAAAATAATTTGATTTTAATAAATTAATTGAATTTCTTACCCCCTTCTCATCACATGTTTAATTATGATTATTATTTTTGACCACAAGTGTCACTTAGACCTATATTTTAATTTCACTAGGTTGGGCGACATTTTTATTAGGGAAAAATTGTTTTTAAATCTTACTTGACACATCATTCATTCTAAGGTCGTCTGTGTTTATTCACTTTCCAGTTAAAAATGCGGCGTACCCTTCAGGATGCACTAGGTGCTCCAAGGGTGCCACTCTCCTTTCTTTGTTCTCCTTGCATGATGTTCCCTTCATGATGGACTACGTGATCCAAGGGTGCCACTCGCCTCTTTTTGTTTTCCTTGTGCGACGTGCCCTTCAGAACGCACTACGTGCTCCAAGGGTGCCACTCGCCTCTTTCTATTTTCCTTGCGCGACATGCCCTTCAGGATGCACTATGTGTTCCAAGGGTGCCACTCACCTATTGACTGACTTGGTAGACATCAAAAACCCCTAGATTCAATACTCCGTCAGGTGATCTTATGGGAGACTAAGGGCCTCTAAGGAATAAGGCCCCTGCCTTATTGCGCACTCCTTAGAATCATCATGAGCGATTATCGCAGTCTGCCCTCACAGCATTGTGGGTCTTCTCGAACTAAGTAATCATTAACCTACAGTTTGAACCATGGAAAGAGTGCTAGTAGGATGTGGCAGGGCTTCTATCCACACCTCTCCCTCAACATCTCTCGTTGTCGTGCGTGACCCCTCTACTCCACATGTGAGTCTGGTCGGCAAGCTATCGTCAGCCTGCATCATCAACGAATCATGTCAGCAATAATAATCAATCATCATAACATATAATTATATGTACATATGTCATATCAAGAAAATCAAACCCTAGTAGTCCACTCCCTGACTCGATCAAGAATCCAAGGGGTTTCATCGATGCCTCTGCATCCTCAAGGTCCAAAGTCCTGCACACTCAGGAGAACCTAGTCAATAGCACCTGTCTATGTAAATACACAAAATAACATATCATCATATTCATCATGCCTCATAATCATAATCAAACAGCCAATAGTATAATAATCTGGATCACTTGCAAGCAAGTGTCCTCAAAGAAAAAGTTCGCTCAATGCGCACAAGAGCGGGATGTTACACTAAACATTTATTATATGACCTAAGTTTTATTAACCCTAATCTTAATTTATCCCTAAGACTATTTAGGTGTGTTAATTACTCTTGGATGGGGGTTAGAAAGGGTAGGGGAGAAGCTTAAGAGAAAAAAGTGAGGGAAAATAACTAAAATTATATGTATTGGGAATAGAGAAGAAAAAGACCACCATTAGGAGTCTAGCCACTATGTTTATTTTCCTTTGGAAAAGAGGATATGTTACCATTACATGTTAGTAATTAGAACAATTATAAGATTGATCAACCCTTATCTCAATGGGTAAGAGGAGGCAGGGGGCGCACCTACACTAAGGGGGGTGATAAGGCCTAAAATTGATCTTGAAATTTATTGGAAAGAAGAACCCTACTACTAGAGGTCCTATGGTACTAAGAGAAAAAGTGATAGCATTCTTACACATTGGGACCTTGAGAGGAATCATGGAGCTATAAGCCAATGACCTTTCTGTTGGAATTAATGTCATTGATGTCAAAGGATTAATGATGTCATTAATGTCATATTATTGAATTACAATACACACATAATTTCCAATATTGGTTTATATATATAGGTATACAAGTATATTAAAAACTGGGTGCATGTGAAAAAGTAAAAATTGTAATGGTGGTTTCAAACCCATGGGTTTGGGGTATTTTCTCATGGTTTAGGGTATTTTTCCATGGTATTTGGGGTATTTAACCATGGTATTGGGAATTAATTATTTAATGAATGGACATGTCCCTTCATTAATGGTTATGAAAAAAGTATAAAAAGAGAAAGCATTGAGAGAAAGTTAGTGTGTGAAAAATGGATTAGCAAAGATTGAATTGTAAAATCCGTTTCAAGCCATCTCGACATTTTTTGCGATAATTTTTTTTCTATGATGTTACATACCTTGAAATTTGGAAGAAATGGAGGACCAATGTTAGTTTCCATGGGGTAAAAATTTCAGACGTCGGTTCACTACACTTTCAAAGATATGCCCTATGGAATTTAGGGTTCATGAATGCTCTTGAAATCATTATCAAACATGTCATCTTGGAACTTTCTCTATAAATTATTTTATGGGATGGTTTATACCTTGAAACTTTGCAGAGAAAGAGGAGCGATATTGGTGTACATGTGGTAAAAATTTGAAATTTTGGTTCTCTATACTTTTGGATATATGCCATGTGGAAGTTAGGGTTTCTAAATTCTCATGAAATTGGTTTCAAATAGGTCATCTTGGCACTTTCACTATAACTTATTTTATGGGGATTTTCAAACCTTGAAATGTTGCAAAGCTAGAGGAGATACCTTGGTGTACATGTGGTACACATTTCAAAGGATTCTATGTTATAATTTCATAGATACTCCTTATGGATGTTAAGGTTCATGAATGATTATTAAATCCGTTTCAAATAGGTCAGCTTGACATTTTCACTCTAACTTCGTTTTGGGGACTCTTCAAACTGTGAAACTTTCAAAGAATGGAGACCACATACAAAATTACCTCAGGTAACAATTTCATAATGATATTTTCAAAATTGGATACGTGGCATGTTTTACAATTTCATTCTTTGGAAGAGTCCCAAAACAACAAGCTTTAATAAAGTTACCATATGGAAATTCAAATTTTGGTTAGACCCCGTAAAGGCAAAAGTAATGAGAATACTTGGTGAAGGAAGAAGTAGTGAGTAGACCTAGTGAAGGAAAACGTAGCAATTAGACCTAGTGAAGGAAGAAGTAGAAAGCAGACTCGATGAAGGTTGGTGCAACTCAGACAAATATATTGGTGTCTCTTGCTAAGTTGATTCTTAGCAGTGGGGATTGGTGTCTCTAGTATATTGGTGTCTCTGAAGATTTGTAAGAGTAGGTTGGTTCCACTCAAAGAAAGTGTTTGGTGTCTCTTTCTAAGTTGGTTCTTAGTGGTGGGGATTGGTTTCTCCAGTAGATTAGTTTCTAAGAAGATCTGTAAGAGTAGGTTAGTGCCTACTAGGATTTGTACCAGTGGGGATTGGTATCTCTAGTAGGTTGGTGCCTACAAATAATTCTAAAGAGAAGTTTTATGGTTTTCTCCAAAAATGGTTTCCACGTAAAGTTTGTGTTCCATGTTCTACAATTAATAGTTCTCATATGTGATTGTTTTCTTATGGTTGATGAATGTTTGAAAAAGAAAAAAAATGTTGTA
>ML782394.1:703180-721756 GCA_009831015.1 Picea engelmannii | reverse complement strand
TACTGCTGACAGGACAAGTCTGGCTGAGAAGAAGAAAAGATGGGCCCTCAAGGGCCATGCTCAAGTCAATCTGCTCTCGTACTCCATGTCTGGGATCATGTGGGCCTCGAGACATGATCTCCTAGTTATCCCTAGATAGCGGGAATAACATGACCTAATGGAAATGCACGCCCATGCTTCTATATAGTTCAAAATATAGTGATATAAGTTTTGGGGTGAATTTAATGACATTATAAATCTATCTATATCATCTAGAGTGCATTTTCAAATGAAAAGGGATTTCTACCTTGAACCAAGATTCAAGACTTTTTGTAAAATGGATGGTAAAATTGTCTTACTGTAAAATGCATGCCTAGGACTCATATGACCTCCAAATTGAGTCATTAAAATTGTGGAGTTTGTATTTTATAATTTACATCTATTCATACCTTTAGTTATGCATTTTGAAACCAAAAACCCTCTATTGTTCCTAAAGGCTAAAAACAACCTTGTAAATGCAAAAAAAATCATAAAAAGACATAAACGGGAAAATGCATGAAAATAGGGCATGATGAAAAATGCACACCCTAGGAAGAAAAATCTATGCATGGTGTCAGTATTTTACAATTCACAAGTTACAGGACTATGGATACGTTGTAAACCCCAAATACTATATACTAGGGGGATTTATGCCCAAAATTTAGTATGACATCTCTAGACCAAGATGATATTGAAGGAGAAGATGATGCAGAGAAGTAGGTAGATGTGTTAGATAAAGAAGTAGAAGAAGTTGAGCTAGATGAATATGAAAATATTCTCAATATATTATGATATCGATGATTAGGATTAGATTTTCTATAGTTGCATAAAACAATAGGATTTTGGTTTCTATTTTTGCATAAAACCATAATTCAAGCTTGTTAGATCCTCCACATCTAAAAATACACACTCACACTTAAGAAATACATGTTTTGCTTTTAAACTGTAATTTATTCCCTTGTGCAAAATGAATGTCAGACTTCACAAATATGCATGCTCAGGTGTTAAAACACTTCTAATTTGAGTGATTCAAGTTGTTGAGGGTGTTTTAGATAATTGTACACCTATATACATATTTATATTTCCATTTGCAAAAATAAAAGTGGTTGTTGTGTAAAAGAGGAAAACTGTTTCTTGTAAATTGAGAGACCAAAACAATAGAAAGTGACCTAATGGAAATGCACCTCCCATGCTTCCATATAGCTCCAAATTTAGTGATCTAAGTTTTGGGGTGAAGTTAATAACATTATATATATATATATATATAGAGAGAGAGAGAGAGAGAGAGAATTTTCAAATGAAAAAAGACTTCTACCTTGAACCAAGATTCAAGACTTTTTGTAAAATGGAGGGTAAAATTGTCTTACAGTAAAATGCATGCCTAGGAATCATATGACTTCCACATTGAGTTATTCAAATTGTGAAGTTTGTATTTTATCATTTTACATCTAATCATAACTTTATTTTTCCATTTTTAAACCAAAAACCATATGTTGTGCATAAAGGATAAAACTTGCCTTGTAAATGAAAAAAATGCATAAAACTGCAAATGTAGATAATGAATTAGAAAATTGTTCAACTTATTGTTCTTTAAGCTTCCCATTTTCTTCTATAAATTATTCAACCTCTCAATATTTGGCAGCTTCATCCTTAGGTAGGTTTGCCTGCTCAATAATAGGAATTCTTCATATTTTTGCATCATCTAACATAGACTACCAAATGTGAATTATAAAATTAAAATCCAAATGCTTTACATTAAAAACCTCTACTGATAAAGGAGTCGTTACTTTGATAGGAATGAAAATTGAACCTTGTATAACTTTACCATGAAGTATAACTACAAAAATGCTAAAAAACTAGCAGAATTCTTGAAAATGTATTTGTTTTTCTAGGACAGATGCAATCTTTAGGGTGAGATAAACATCACACAGATCCTAAAATTGTGTTTGTTTTTATAGGATGGATGCAATATTTATGGTGAGAAAACACCCTACAACATTATAATTGTAAGTCGTCCATAAAACTATATTATTTTCATGCATATGTCCATGTCACAATAGTAATCAGATCACCATGCAAAACTAAAGTGCTATTGAGCTTCAACATGTTCTATTTATTCTTATTTATGGCCATGTATGATAAATGGACAGGAAACGTAGCAATTCTAGAATAATAAATAAATATTCCCACCTTGATGACAGAAAAAACGCAGCATTCACAATTGTTAATTACTACAGAGGAAGTGGTGTCTATAGATGTGTTGAATTTATTCTATTAATTAAATAACACATGCCATGCTAGGATTATTTCAAAGGGATTAGGGGTGAATTTTTCATCAACCCATTCAGCCATATGACTCTTAGAATGTTTACTCCATTTGGGATCAATTATGTGAGCTAACCCTACTCTCAATGCTAACCATGATGGGATTAGGTCCAAAATCCATATGGAGAGATGCATACTATAGGCCTAACATTCACAATAGATTCAACCTACACAAAAATTGACAAGTACGAAATAATTGGTCAAAATTCACATTGAGTTGAAAAAATCAAGAAATGTAGCGAAAGAACACCTTTCAATCATAGGTCACAAAGACCATACATGAGATTGTCCCATACTCAATGTATGAGACTCTATAAAGACTAAAGTGGAATAATTGAATGAGCTTCCCTTGGTTTAGAGAATACATTATTCTCTACTAAACAAGGCCAACCCCATGAAGGTGGAAGCTCATTTGGCCCCTCCCCCCCTACATCACTCTCAATTCCCCCTACCCAATCTATCTAGTGGAAAACAATTGAAAGTGACATAGTACAATTCTTGCATAGAAAGTATAAAAACAAAAATCAAAGGTGAATGAAAGAAAGAATGTGTGTGCATATATGCTACGATAAAGGTGAATCGACTACAATAACAAAAAGGGTTAAATTTATATGGTTATCTATTATTCATAGAAGTAGTTAATTAATACAAATATCATTACAATGTTCTTTACCAGGTTAACTAGTCGAGACCATTGTTTTGGTTTCCATGTGTTCCTCCTCTTTCCAAGTATCCTCATCTACATGCTCTTCCATTGAAACAAGAAAACTTACAACAACATTTGCAAGTAAATATTAACAATTGTAATCCATACTTTTAATTTTATAGCCATAATATCATCATGGCCAGGATTATGCTTTCTTTGTTCATGCATTGGTTTTCTTTCATTTCTTATTCACACCTACTAGCATGGAATTTGGGACCGACATGGGTATTGATATTGATTTTGTCATGGTAATTGGTGATAACATGGAATTTGTTGCGGTAGAAGAGATTAATATTGGAGTTTTACTCCTTAGTCTTGTTATTCTTTAGCAATCGTCTCCCTATGGAATTTTATAAATTAACATATTACGCCCTACGATATCTAATTTAGTACACAAATCATACCATGTAGGGGTAAATTCCTTTGGATGTTTTGAAGTATGCTAAGAAATGTAAATTCATTAGATAATTTTTCAAAGATAATTATTTCTCATATAGAACCTATTACATTTTTAAAATGTTCATGATTTGTTCCTTTTTTTTAATATTCTCTTCATATATTTCAACAGGATAAAACCACCTCTGATCATTCTAAGGAACCAGTAACCTGGGATTGAAGGCCTCCTGAAATCTGGCTTTGAATTGTTGTCCAAACTACAAAATTACTTGACATTTTCTCTAAGTTGACTTAATCAAATTTTATTTGAAATTTATTGTGCTGAAATCCATTATAAAGGTTTTTCTATCCATAATTTCCAAAACTTCAAGATCTGCACTAAAATTATTTACAAATTTTATCACATCATTAGCAATTTGTACCTTATATCCTAACTTTTTTCAATCTTTCTTCACCTTTATATTCATATTTCTTTATAAGGTCTTTCTTTCTTGTAGAACATTAAAATGAGTTCTTAGTTGTTGCATGACTGATTTTATTTGATCCCACATACAATGTTTAGTGCCTATTAGATACTTTCTTGAAGAATGTTTTTTATGATAATTCTTCTTCAAATCTTCAAGTTCAATGATTTTCTGACAAGAGTCCGACAATTGAGTATCCTTCTGTGCTATCTCAACATAAATTTGTTCTACCAATTTATTTATTTTGTCTAATTATTCTTGTATATCAGTCATTTATGAAAGTTTACCATGATATTGAGCTTCTATTTTCTTTAGTCCTTCTCGAATTGTTGACAATTCTTTCCTTAATTGATTAATTTGTCCTTGGTCTAAGGTTGTTGGGATCTCCTCAACATTTGGAATAGTTACCTTCTTCATTAAATATTCCATTGTTTTCTTGCAAGCTTGCATTTTGTTCTCTAATACTTTTAATTTGATCTTTCTCGTTTTCTAGATCCACTATTTCTCTGATCTAGATATGAATAGTGGGTGGTAAGGATAATCATCTTCCCTCTAAAGCTTTGAATTTCTTTATCCTTATCTTTCATCATTGATGTTATGTTGGACTTATTTTTTGTTGTTGTTCCTAGAGAAATAATTTTCTACTCTAAATCATTTAATGCAATTGAATGTGCCTTGTTAGTTTCCCTTTTAATATGTAACTGATTTTCTAACTTACTAATTTGTATCTTCAGTTTTATGAAATTAATATATGCTTGAATCATATCTCTAGCCACCATATTTCCATTTTTCTTATGCCACTCAATATTCTCTTTTGGTGGAAAACTATTTATATCAAAAGTAAAATTTGTGGTATCAAATTCATTTGGCATAAGATCCCTTTCACGCTTATCAACTTTGGGTTGAAGAATTTCCATCTTCATTGTACCTTTATCATAATCAATTGAGAATTGTAGTCTAGAAGAGGCATGGCCTTTATTAACAATCTGAGAGTATAAATTATTTTTAGTTTGTTTAGTGAACCTTTTGTTCATCTTCATTTCTACAAAAATATCAAGCTCCTTCTCAGAGATTACAATATCCTTTGAGGCCTCATTAACTGAAACCTTGCATGTACCTTGAAAATCATGAAAATTTGGAATGAGAGTGATTGTGATCATAGGCTTTTCACTTTGTAATTTTCTTATTTCTTTTCCAACATCGGGATATATTTTTTTATTTTTAGTTGAAGGCTCCTATGGGGTATATTCTTCCATGGGATCATCTACTCTATTTCTTTGTGTATCTTCCTTTTCTTGAGTAGTCATTGTGACATCTTCCTCCATGTTATCTACTTTCTTTGCAAATGTCAATTGTTGTTTCTGCATGATATGTTGTACCTCTATCCAAGAATCTTTGTTAGCTAACATTTCCTTTTCTTCATCAACGTGGTGAGTATATGATGCTAGTCCAATTGAAATTCACATGTAAGATATCACTTTTAAAGGATCATATGGAAAAAATACATCTTCTTCAAACTAAAAAAATTTCATCCGATTTTCTCCAATGGTAAAATCATTTCATGTTTTAACAATGAAAGTTGCAATCTCCATTGGTAATGCAAAGGATGTATTTTTGTTCTTAGAAACAAAATGTACATAATCATCATCTATTATTTTCCTAAAATATTCCAAAGAAAAAAATATTGGAGTTATATAGAATGGAAGCTTATAAGGATTTAATTATGAACCATAAATCATTAATATTGTATGAACTTGTGAAATATACCAATCACCAAACTTTAATTGATGAATAATATGTAGATGGTGTTTACATTTAGGAGGAAGTCTATGTCTAACTTCACTAAAGAATAAAGTGTAAAGCATTGTCATAAAGTCATCAACAGAAATTTTAAAACCATTTTTAAGACTTTGACGGTTTATAACCTGAGTCCATTCAAATACTAGGATGGAATTCCTTCTTGGTCTTCCTTTTTTAACATGAGATGTTGGAAGAAAGTTGATCGATAATGAAGAAGAAGATAAAATAAATAAGACTAATGCTTGTAACTTTTCATCTTTTCAAATTGAATCAATTTCTCATGAACTATATTAGATAAAAAAAAACTAGCATGGTTGAACCTGATTGATTGCATTGACTTATAAACAAACCCTAGAATTGTTTCATCCACAAGACTATCATTTTCATATCCCAGCAATATGCACACTAATGAGATTATTTCTTTCATTGATTGTTTGAATTAGGAAGTATCTAATGGAAAATTTAAGTTTTGTATATATATATTTTCTTGGTAATAACCTTGTAAGAAAGGATTTATTCTATTCCATTTTCAAGGAATTAAATAGATTTTCCATCTCCTCTTCATCAATTTTTTCCTAACCTGCTGGTAATGATAGAATTTCTACCCCTAGATGGGGTGAAATCTGGCCAGTAGAGGCAACCTGGAACTCATGCGGGTAGGGGAGTTAATAACCCCAGCCTCCAGCCTCACATCCATCATGCTCAACATGGCTAGCATTCATGTTGTAATGATGTTAGTGCACTGGTGTGGTAAGGGAAAATTTATGGATCTTAGTGTGAACTAGTTACGGAGCACTGGAGAAGGTATGATGCATTTGGTTGGCATCACATTTGTCTTCATGGCACTCCTCTCAGTCACTTCAATGGTTTCTATTAAAGTAAGCTCTCACAGGAATTCTCCCATTCCACATTTTCCTTTGGCTCTCATTTTCTTTTGACATTCCAAGCCTCCTTGTTGCAGGCACTCTGTTCTATGTCCAAAGGCTTCCCTCCCCTAGCTGGTGTCCATTTATAGTCTATTCCTCACCTACACCATACCCATATCCTGCTCTTCATTGGACCAAATTCTTGGTTTTCCTCTCTGGCCACATCCTTGTTGTAACTCCACCATGTCGAGAGAGCGAGGCAAGCCTAAACTAGGGTCGGCTTATTACAGCTTCATAGCCCGACACAATCACCTAGACCCCTCATTGCCCTATATTCTACCTACCATCTCTTTTATCCCCTCCAGCACCGACCAAAATTGGCTTGATATTCCCTAGCCTCCTCTCATTGTCCCAAAGTCACCTCCTCACCTCTCTGACACCATGCTTCATTCAGGGAGCTGTTGAATTGAGGAAGAAATTCCTCTTTAAAGGATGGAAACTATTGAAGATTCATCAGGGCCCTTCAACATCACCACCCCCCCTTCTCACCCCACAATGGATCCAAGTGGTTGTGTGGTTGAGGAAGAAATCCCCCCCAATTGGTTGAAATCTTGGATAGCACAGAACACCACCCACAGGTTAGCCATGGAAGATACTCCACCAACAGATTTTGATGCAACCACAGTACCTCATGAGGAAATGGTTGGGAGCACTGAGCATCCCTCGCTCAACCCACACTATTTTTTGGATGACCACCTTTAGTTGATCTTCGAGATGCGTTGGAACCTGGAGGACCAACTCCACAATCAGAGCATCCTCAACAGCCACATAGACCTCCTATTCGACTCCCTATCTGGTGCAGCAGCTCAAAAGCATTTTCTGAATTGTAGCCAACTATTCGTTTTCACTTACAACAAATAAGGACGCCCGGGTTCGCCGCACCTCTATTTTTTCTTTCATTTTTCTCTACAGGAATCAGTTACAGTCAATTATGTTTTTGTTAAAACCTTGGTTTATGGCAATAGCCATGTCTTGGTTTCTAACAATAGCCACGTCTATATTTTCTTGCAAGCCACCTATTCTGGTTTCCATGCATGTGGAAGAACAAGTGGAAAAGTTTGAACAATGTATTGACATGATGTTTCTTTAAGGTAATACAATCTCTTTTATTTACAAAAAAAAATGATAGCATTTCTACAAAATCTACTTGGGAAATAGAAAAGAGTTCATGTTGGCCACTTTTGTCTTTTACAAATTAATTTTGAGAGTCATAACACACAACACACATGTTAACAAATTATGGGAAACGAAAAGTATATGGTATGATAACCTTTGCAAGACTAGACTCCCATATTTGGATCTCATCTGTATTTCCTTGAAAAATTAATAGGGATTGAATACAAAGTTCCCTGGAGGTTTTATCAGTTAAATAAGTCTAGAACACATCCCTATCATTTTCAATAAAATGTTTGAAGGAAGGATTTTCTAAATTGGGTTGTTGAACATATTTCAATCATTTTCTTGGTGCCATATTTTAACTTCCTATCTTGGTTTAACCCCCTTTTTCTATTTCAATTTTCTTTCAGAGAGGAATAAATATGAATGAAAGTACATTTAGGATTCGAGAAGCTTTCTATTGTGTTTTCAACACTCTTCCATGCTCTCTTCCATTACTAACACGTTCATAATTAGGTTATTTTCCCTCAAAGAGAAGTTGGAACTAATTACAAAATTATCAACTACATGTCTTTATTAAAGAATATAATTAAAATATGATCTAGAAAACCACATGGTAAAAGCTAATTTGATTATAAATCTGATGTGTATCGACCTATTTAAAGTTCTCAACTACCAAAAAATAATGTTAAGAAGTACCAAAATGGTATCTATATGTTTATAAGTGGTTTTTGGGATTTACTTTTTTGTTTTGACAACAATCTTATAATTCAACATACCCCTCTAGTAGTTTGGTGGTATCAAAAGTTTTAACTCTTGATCCAGATTATTTTAGGAATGATATGAAGGAAAAGATATAACAAAGATACAACAAATAATTACACAGAGATATGGAAAGGAACACAATAATACAGTATATCTCAAATTCTATTAATAATTGTCTAAAATACAACAGACTATAAAATGCAAAAGCACACAAGCTAGCTAGAATGGTGGTAGCTTATCTCTGAGAAGAGATGTGTCGGCTATGCTCATTTGCAAGAAGTTGGTTATAATGAGGATCCAAAGGCCTTTTTAACATAAATCATAAATGAGAAAATCATAAACATCCAAAAAAATAACCCTAGGAGATGAAGCGCCAAAATTCATGTGGGCCCCGATGGGGTAATTTGGTACATCAACTTCCCAGGGTCATAACTTTTGCATATGATCTTCGTTTTAGGCGCATGATATCCCATTGGAAATGTCTATCCGAGGAATACAAATTTTTCCATTACACTCTAAATTTTTCTATAGTTTGACTGTGGTGGGCCCAAAAAATGTTGTTTAGGGCCTCAAAACGGCCCTAGAATTTTAGGACCCGAAAAGCTAGAAAAAAAACTGCCAAAATGGAAATTGGGATTTGAGCCAGTGGAATAGGTGGGTGGCCACCGATATCCACCTGGATCATTCCTCCCCCATTAGGAATAAATGGTCTCCATTGCGTCAATATGAGGAAACTTCTGTTAAACCTGACTCTTGGTGAGCCACTTTCCCTGATGAAGAAATTGCTCTGCTTTGACGACCCGATAGAGTTTGATAGTCTGTTGGTGGTTGTCCTTTGTCTTGGTATCCATGATTCGATCAATTTTCACATGTTCGATGCAGGAAGGATTGATTTTTGTAGGTTCCAACTTCTCAACCACATCCAAAGTGTCCAGGAGAGGTGGAAAATATGGTCGGAGCAGTTACACATTAAATACTAGGTGTAATCCAAGGAAAGGAGGAATACTTAATTCAAAGGAATTCTCACCCATACCCTTGGTGATGATGTAAGTCTTGTATCACATTGGTAATAGCTTCTGATGAGGTCCAGTCAGGCGCTCTTTCTGAAAATGAAAACAAAATTTATCTCCCACTTGAAATTTGTGTGGTACCCGATGTTGATCATGGCACTGCTTGTACTTGGCATTGGATTTTTGCACAATATCATGAACTTGTTGTTGGATGTGTTAGATGCACTAAAAAAAATTTCCTTCCCAATCAACCTCTATATGAGCATTAGAGGACTCTTCCTGTGCAGCTGCAATGGGAAGAGCTACGTCAATGGGGGCCAATGGTTGAAACCCCAAGCACACATGAAAAGGGTTGTGGCTAATAGAGTAGTGGAGTGATCTATTGTATCTATGTTGAACATAAGGAAGGCTTTCATCCCATGTGGGTGGATTTTTGGAGTTATACATTCACAGGATATGGAAAATCATCATGTTGACTACCTATGTTGGTCCATCAGTCTGTGTGTGGAAGGAAGTCTATTTGGTCATCTTGGTGTCCATCATCGACCATAACCTAGACAAAAAATTTCTTAGGAAAGTATTGTCTCGAGCGAAGATAATGGTTTGTGGTATCCAAAAATGAACCCAAACATGTGTGAAGAAGATCTTAGCAGTGGCCTCGGTTTTGATGCTCTTCTTGCAAGGTGCAAAAATTGTCATCTTAGAGAATCGATCGACGACCATGAAGACACAGTCATTCCCATGCTTGGTTGAAGGTATACCGAACATATAGTCCATCGATATGGACTCCCAAGGCCTATCAGGAGTAGGTAGAGGGGTGTATATCCCCTGTTTCTTGATGATGGGGTTGGAAATGGCACAATCCGTGCAAGATCTGATGTACTTGTGAACATCTTGTCAAATCTTTGGCCAATATAAATGTTTCTACAGTACTACCACTATCTTTTTTTCACCAAAATGTCCCATTACCTGACTGTAATGAGCTTCCTAGATCAACTTTGCATGCTCGCTTGAAGGAAGATAGAGGTGGCTTAGATGGCATATTAACCCATCCTGGAGATGAAAGTTGGGAATTTTATTGCATGTTCTCAATGTCGAATAAGAAGTATAAAATTCAGAGTTAGTATCATATAATTGTGTCCATCCAAACGTCTCATGTCCACGGGAGTTGAGAACTGTGGTTAGCTCTGCCACCAGGGGTTGACTGGGGAAATATGTGACATGGTTGGTGCTACCCTTCTTGTACTTTATATTCAAGTGGAATTGTTGCAAGTACATGGACCACTTCTTATGGTAGTCATTTTTTAACTTTCCTTGTGTCTGTGTGAATTGCATAGGCATGTGATCAGTGTGGATGATCATTTCCTTCCCCAAAATGTAATGCTTCCACTTTCGACATGCATGCACAATGAAGTACATCTCTTTGTCATAGGTGGGGTATCTTAGAACAACATTAGATAGAGTTTCACTATGATAGGCTATTGGATTCCCATGTTGAGTGAGGACCGCACCAATAGCATAATTTGAATCATATGTCTCAATCTCAAATGGTCGTTGCAGGTTTGGTAGAATGAGGATTGGTGCTGAGAAGAGGTGGGATTTTATATCTTTTAACACTTTTTGTTGTGGCTTGTACCACACAAAATTGGTCTTCGTGCCACCCTTGGTCACTTGTCTTAGGGCCCAAGCGATATGAGAGAACCCCAAAACAAACCGTATATAGAAGTAAGCAAGGCCCAAGATGTTGCAAAGCTCGGTCATTGTTTTTGGGGCCAACCAATAGCGAATGACTTGGATCTTGGATGGATCCACATGTACACCCTATGCATCCATGATGTATCCCAAATATTGGATTATATTCATGTCAAAGGAACACTTCTCCAAGTTGGCATATAACTTGTGTTGTCGCAGGGTGCCCAATACCTGTTGAATATGTTCCAAATGTTCCTCCCAAGTTTTGTTGAAGATGGGGATGTCATCCAGATATACAACCACAAATGAGTTTGTGAATGGTTTTAATATATCATCCATAATCCAAATGAATGTGGTTGGAGCATTATTCAAGCTGAAAGGCATGACCAACCACTCAAAGAGGCCTTCTTTGGACTTGAAGGTTGTCTTCCACATATCAGTTTGTTAATCGACACTTGGTGGTAACCTGAATTTATATCAATTTTACTGAAAAACTTGGCTCCCTTGAAATGATCAAGAAGATCATCAATATGGGGAATTGGGCATCAGTTCTTTACTATGATATTGTTCATGGATCTGTAATCAATAAAAATTTTCCATGTTCCATCCTTCTTCTGTGCTAAAACAATTGGGCTCCCACAAGGTGAGGATTTGGGTATGATGTGGCCCTTCAAAATTAGCTTTTGGATATGGAATTTGATTTCTTCATTCTATAGAATAGAACACTTGTATACAAGGCTGTTAGGAAGAGGAGCACAGGGTTTCATATCAATTTGGTGCTTTAATTGACAGTGCACACGCACCCCAATAGAAGAGATGAATATGTTTTTGTAGTCCTCAACTATTTCGTCCACCTGTCATTGCTAGGAAAAGAGACCCCATGCAAAGGTTTTGGAAATTGTAGTGACCTTCTGGTCACCTTCCGATCGAACCATACAAAGGAAAAATATCCTGGTCTAAGAAACAACCTTTCTCCACTACTTTACAAATATCAAAGAGACCACAATATTTGGGACAGCTTGTGGTACCCTATAGAGTTTATTTCCCAAAGTAATAATGACACTACGGGGACTAGATTCATAAAAAACATGATGTTTGCACATATATAGTTTTCCTAGAGAAACATCACAAACTTCAAGTGGGGAAACATCACACAATACCTTTTCTTCGAAGGGTTTTATGCCATAGTGCAAGCGACATTGTTGGTTGATGTGGATGTCATGTCCTTGGATGATCCAACTGATGGTGTATGGTTGAGGATGTTGTGTTGTTGTCAAGTTCAACCTCTTGACAACCTCTGTTGAGATCAAGTTCTTCTAGATACCATTGTCAATAATCAAATGGAATGGGATTCCCTTCACCCACATCTATGAGTGGAACATACTCTCCCCTTCTTCAGACTCCTCTGGTTCCTCTATATAGAATTGTGTGGTAGCGATGGTGACATTGGCTTCTGCATCAATGATCCATCTTCCCTTTTCTAGATCGGAATCAGATTCTGAGTCATCATATGACCCTAGGGATTTCATATCATCCAACTATGACTTTTGAAGCGACATTCATCAGTATTTTTCCAATGGATTTTGTGGAAATCCCACCATTTTACATTGTCCTTCTTTGACTTCCCATTACCCTTCTTTGTTGGTGGCTTGGGATGGTTATCCTGGGGTTGTCCATCCTTTCTCTATCCTTTGGCATGGGAATTAGGGCCACCCTTACCATACTTTGGCTATTTTTTATTTTCATATATAAACTCTCTCATGTTTTGTTTCTTGAATTTCTACTCTATTTTGATGGCACATCAATAAGCGGCTCCCAATGACGAAATTTCCAGAAATTCCATTTCGGTTTGGATGTACCAGTGCAGAGCCCCATGGTATTTTAGGACCATATGTCACTCAAAGTATTTGATACCCATATTGGTGCAAAAGTTATGGAAAGTATTTGTGAACGTTGACATCGTTTGACCCCTCTCTTGACACAGTGTGGTCAATCTCGTGTATTGGTCGTCATAACTTCCAACAGGGTAATATTGTTCCTTGATGGAATCCACAAAAGCCTCCCAAGTGGGTCTTGGCAAAAAATTCCAGACTCATCCTCGACATGTTTCTCACAGCAAGTATTCCACCAGTATCTAACATGGGGAAGGGACTTAAGGAGTGTGAAGGTGATCTTTTCATTGTTGGAAAAATTGTAGACAGAGAAATAACCCTCTAGAAGATTTAACCATTTTTCCAAAGTGTCGCCATCTATCTGGCCTTCAAATAAAGGAATATCAAAGTTAACTTGTACCTTGAAGGGCATCGAACCTACAAAGTGATTGTTGGTTAAAGGTTCCTCCATTTTTTTTGGCAGTCGTCAAAGGATCTAGGAAAAACTATCCATCATCTCGTTCATTTGTCACGTGAGGGATTCCTCGAGCAACAGTTTGAAAGGATCTCATGTCCTGTCGGCCCTCATTTCTTCTGCCATGGAATATCACTTGGGTGTGAGAGATTTTTTTTCCTCAAGTACAATATCAATACCCAACTCTCTAAACCCTAACCTCATCTGGGACATGCACTGAGGATGACAAGGAGAAGACCGCTATGATACCATTGATCCAAATTATTTTAGGAACGATGTGAAGGAAAATATATAACATAGATATAACAAATAATTACACAGATATATGGCAAGGAACACAGTAATACAGTAAAGCTTATATTCTATTAATAACTGACTGAAATACAACAGACTATAAAATGAAAAAACACACAAGATAGCTAGATTGGTGGTATCTTATCTCAGAGAAGAGATGTGTCAGCTATGCTCATTCACAAGAACCTGGTTACAATGAGGTTGCAAAGGAATTTTTAACATAAATCATAAATGATAAAATGATAAACATCCAAAAACCTAACCCTAGGAGATGAAGCACCAAAATTCATGTGGGCCCTGATGGGGTAAGTTGGAACATCAACGTCTTGGGGTCATAACTTTTGCATACGATCTTCATTTTAGGCACACAATAGCCCATTGGAAAGGTTTCTCTGATGAATACACATTTTTACATCACACTCTAAATGTGTTATAGTGTGACTGTGGTGGGCCCAAAAAACATTGTTTAGGGTCTCAAAATGGCCCCGAAAGTTTAGGACCCAAAAAGATAGAAACAAAGTACCAAAATGGAAATTGGGAATTGAGTCAGTGGAATAGGTGGGTGGCCACCAATATCCACCTGGATCAACTATGTTAATACTAGTGCATTTTTTAATTCCAAGAGCTCTTTTATCTGTCGATTATAATTAATATCGACCATTATATTTAGGCACTACTACTTACATTTTTAGTGCTTGAACCTATATCTTTTATGATTTTTAGTAATTCTTTCGGTCATAAAGTGCTTAATTCAATCTCTTTTTTGTTAAAATTTTAAAATATCCCCTCCTAATATGAAAAATCAAAGATAACAAGGTAATTAAAGGTTGATAAAGCCTCTAAAATATAACATAAATGTTAAGTTACAACAATCCTTTTGAAGACATGAGTATATAGTAATTTTTAGTATGCATAGGGAATAGGGGACCAAGACAGGCCTCGAATTTGTCTTTATATAGAGAAAATGAAACAAAGTATACCACTGGTGGGTCACAAATGTTATGACCCAATGGGGGCATATATGGGGTTAAATGTGTATGATATGACCCAAAGAGGGGGAATATATGGGGATAAATGTACATGTAATATGTAAATATATATGTAATAGGGTCATCCTAATAGTAAATGGGCCTCATGTATAGTGTGTGAATAGGTATATATAGATATCAAGTATTCATTATTGGGACATGTGAATTGTAATGTATGAATGTATTTGGTTATGTGGAGGAGGTTCTCCTATTCTTTAAGAAGTTATTATGTAACTTACGTATCTTGGAGTTGTTCTCCATGCTCACATTGTTGTACATGGTCTATAATTTTGGTTTATTATAATATTTTAAGCATTTGGTTCATTACATTTGGTATCAAAGCATCGATCCTAGGGTTTTACTTCCTCAAGAAAATCATCTTGGCATTTTCACTATAACATTTTTCAGAGCCACTTCAAAATGAAAAACTAAGAGGATATTTAGAAGACATGTCAGGATACATATGGTATGAATTTGAGCTTTTGGGTCGTTTTATGTTTAGCGATACACCCTATGGAAGATATGGTTTTTGACTAGTCCTATAACTAGTCTCAAACGGGTGTTCCGAGTAAAACAATCATATCTTATTCATAGAAGATAAAAATTCAATGAGACCCATTTCATTTGAAAAAGTACATTCCATAGTAGTTTGGGTGATAATTTCATAATAATTTATCCAATATTGGATGTGTGGCATTATGTACAATTTCGCTCTCTGGAATAGGCCAAAATTCAGCAATGTTTGGGAAAGTTACCATAACTTTCATTTGGCATACCCAATTTTGGTCAGACTTATGGAATTTCATAGAAGGCATTTCATAGTACTACAGGTAGAAATGTCAGACTCATAGGGGATGAAATTTCATAAATACATCAAAAGGAAGGTCGGCTAGAAGGATACACTCCAAATCAAGGTTTCAAAGGTATGTTTACTTAAAATATCATAAATTTTGATTGGGATGTCCAATTGAGCATATTAAAAATTCATTGGGAAGAGAAAACATATAATATTATATTGAAACAACGATTATAACTATTTGATATCATTATCCTTAATATATTGAGGTTGGAATTTGAGGATTGTGGGCAATACCTAGATTTACAAGAGATGAATATACAAAATCAATGATATGGAATGGTTGAGTTATGTAAATAAATATGATATGAATCCTTCAAGATCAAGTTTTTATCTTTTCGGTGAATCTCAAAATTGGTGGTTGAATATTGATTAGGATATTAGATGGAATGTCACATCGGAAGAATTTGAAAAACTCTTCTTAGATAAATGGATTAGTGATCCAAAAATGGAGGAAATGTAAAGAATTCAAGATGAGTTAAAAGAATAAAAATAAGATATCAATAAGAAGGGTGATCAGATATCTAAGATATGGGACCTTAATGAAGCACTCATTAAGAAAGTTCAAAATTAAAACAAGAAAATACTAGCAAAAGAAAGTGGTAAAAGGACAAGTCAAAGGAAGAATTGAAAAAGAAAGATGAAGAAATAGGTATATTAATAAATCATAATAAAAAACTATTGGATGAGGTCAAGAGAATGAAAGAAGAAAACAAACATGGTCAAAATAGAGAAGAAACAAGGATCTTGGATGAAGAATCTACCAAAATACTCGAAGAGGAAATTTGCAAGAAGGTTCAGGAATCCATAAATATTGATGAGGTAAAATCAGAAATACAATCCAATATTGAAGGACATATGAATTTGATAAATGGGGTGACATTGCATATTTAAAAGGAAAAAGAAGACAAGATTCAAGAAGGTCACCAAAAGATACTTGAAGAAGTTGAACTCCATCTAGAGGATGTATATGCCAAATATGATGGTATTATCTCCAAGGCTAGCAAAATCAAAGACAAAGAAATGAAGATACAGGATTCCATTGTCTCTAAAAAGAATATAGATGAAATTCACATCCAGAATGAAAATAAAGTATTAAAAGTGGAACCATATCGACAGACTCATTACCAAGAAAAAATTTCAAGTAAGACAAGAAGGTCGATATCAATATTATCAAGGAAGAATATGGAATACTTGTCAATATTCATGAAACAAGGAATCACAAAATCACTCTTCAACAAGTTATTATCAGAGACCAAAAACCACTACAAAGTGGAGAAGTTACAATAGAAATACCTGGAACCAAATGAAAGAAAATGAGAAACAACTAGACACCAAGGATTAAGACCAACAATAATTGATTTTGGATGGATAGATCATCAATAATGGAATGAAGAAATAAGGAACATAAGAAAATCATATTACTTGGTTTCATCACATGTGAAGTTTTTAATTGCAAAGCTTTGAGGGAAAAGATTTTTGAAGGAGGGTGTTGGACACACCTACCACACTTAGAGGGGGGGTGAATGAGTGTGGGGATCTTTTTCCCAAAACTTCCCTCTTGCACAAAAACTCATCAATTAGCATTCAACATTTATTCATTACCCATTGTTGTCATTTATAACCAGTTAGATGTGAGAACATATCAGAAACATATATCAACAATATATCATCAACAAGTCATCACCACAATGAACACAAAGAACACAAGATATATGTACAATTTTCTTTTTATTACGGACTACAATCCTAGGGGTTTATCAGCAACAACTGAATAGAGTACAACTCTGTAAGAGCACCTGCTCTATAATGCAAGACTCAGCTTACACCCTCAGCACCAACTAAGATGAGGCAACAATCCTCAATAGATATCAATCTGTCAACATGTACGTGACCTATCAGTAGTGCAGCCCACGTGTGCACGCGCCCTAGCTCACTACAGCCTGCATGTGAACGCAACCAGTGTATAATGTAACAAGCGTATGCTTCTAAGCAACTAGGGTTTTTCTTTGCTTCACATGCTCAGATCCTCTATAACCTGCAATCACTTTATCTTCTATCTTCCACTGTCCAAACTGACCCACAACCAGTCACAACACATCCAAGCTCTCCAATAGCTTGCTCATGATCCACAACAAATCAATATGAATGCTATCTCAATCATGTATAAACAACTAGTATACCATAGCAATCATGTCACTACTGAATCAAAAGAGTGTTGCTCACTCCATCAACCAAATCAACCAAATTGAACCACATCATCCAGGAGCTTGGCACCAGCTCAAACAAAAATATCCATGATTTTATCCACTCCACGCTCTCTGTACACAGTCATCCCATGTTTACACTCACCCTATACACAACTATCCCACGTGTACACGCACCCTATACACAGACAACCCACGTGGACATCAGAAAATAGGGTTTTCTGTGAATCCGAGAATTTTTCCATCAAGATCTCCGACATTGCTGAAAATTTGATGCGTTCATGAGATCCTCCTCTCGCTCTCTTCCTCAAAACAGATCTTCAATCATGCTCAAAATATCCACACCAATAATATGCTCTCACAAGAATCTCTCCATCAATACTCCAAAAGATATTACCAAGAAGCTCTCCATTGATCCACAAAAAAGATTCTCACCAAATGTACATTTTATAAGAGATCCTAGCTTCTTATTTATACTTTCATATTCTAGGTCACTTAACCTATTTTCCTTATTTTAGGGTTAATCACTTTCCATGAATAGAAAGTTCTCCAATACTTTATCATTTAAATATTCCTTCTTGATTTTGTCACTTTACTTTATCATTTAAATAATCCATCTTGATTTTG
>ML782394.1:669586-696642 GCA_009831015.1 Picea engelmannii | reverse complement strand
CATTCTCATCAAGGGCATCATATCAATGATCCATATTTATCAATTGGTTTCCACTTGGACATCTATCATTCTCATCAAGGGCATCATATCAATGATCCATATTTATCAATTGGTTTCCACTTGGACATCTATCATTCACATCAAGGGCATCATATTCATTCATCAATTAATTAATTACTTGAAATCAATCAAACCATTTTCATCTATGACGTATGATCCAACAATCTCCCAAATAATCAAACCATTGGCATCAATGACAACATGATCCAACAGAGGGTACTATGTTATGACCCAATGGGGACATATATGGGGTTAAATGTGTATGATATGACCCCAAAGGCGGTAATATATGGGGCTAAATGTACATGTAATGTGTACATATATATGTAATAGGGTTTTCCTAATAGTAAAAGGGTCTCATGTGTAGTGTGTGAATAGGTATATATAGATATCATGTATTCATTATTGGGACATGTGAATTGTGATGTATGAATGTATTTAGTTATGTGGAGGAGGTTCTCCTATTCTTTAAGGAATTTTTGTGTAGCTTATCTATCTTGTAGTTGTGATCCACACTCACATTGTTGTATATGGTGTGTACTTCTAGTTTATTCTGATATTTTAAGCATTTTGTATCAGATCATCTATCCTAGAGTTTTGCTTCCTCAAGCAAGTCATCTTGGCATTTTCACTATAACTTTTCTTTATTTTTTTCTTAGAGAAATGGAGAAACTTCTCCACACAACCAATTACATTCATAAATCATAATTCATGTGTCCCAATAATGAATACATTATATCTATATATACTTTTTCACGCACTACACATGAAGCCCCTTTACTATTAGGCCGACCCTATTAAATATGTATTTACACATTACATGTACATTTAGCCCCATATATGCCCCCCCTTGGGGTCATATCATACACATTTAACCCCATATATGCCCCCATTGGGTCATAACAACAGACACGATAGAAACCTATCATCTTTAACAAGATACTCATTCCCCAAAAATGATTTTAAACCAATGTTTTTTCTCAGTTGTGCATAAAACAATATGGCAAAGAGATGTAGTATACAGGGTATTGAACCCAAAACCAAAACCATAGCTATGAGTTTTGTTTCCCCTTCCACATTTAATCCATTTAATAATGAACAAACAGGTATAGGATATACATTCTCTATATGCATTAGCAACGAGGCTACATATCAAAGACAATGTGGGGTCAATACCTCCTTAGATGCATAGGTGGGGTCAATCCCTCCTTGGATGCATAGGTAGGGTCGATCTCTCCTTGGATGGATTTTCTCCTTTATGCACTCTCATTACTGGAAAGTGGGGTTTATCCAATGAACATTTCATTGGGTTTCTCATGTACACACTCTCCCTAATAGCTAACATTAAGCACCATGTAGTGAGCCAATCATTGTCTCACTACCTGGTGCATCATGTTTGTTCAATACATGTTATTCACCATTGAATGAATAAGATGAAAAGAAAATGATCCAATGATTGTCTCAGTACATGGTGCTTAATGTTAGTCGTGGTAAACAAGTTTGGGAGTGTATTTGTTTGGTTAGGGGTTTAGCGCTATAGTGTTTTTTATGTTTGAATTTTGTTTTGTTTTTGTTTTGTTTTTGTTTGTTTTTTTATTTGTTTGTAATATAATTTGTATTTATATGTGTATATAATATGTATTATATAGTTATATATAACCCCCTTAACCCCTAAACCCCCCTAACCCCTTAACCACTAAATCCCCTAACCCCTCAATCTCTAACTCCTAACCCCTAACCCTAAACCATGTCCAAAGTCCCAAAAAACTATTATCCATGTTAAAGCTTGTAAAGGCTACCATATGAAACTTGCGGTGCAAATATTCCATTTAGGGCCTAGGTAGTGGTTTTGGATCATGCACATGGTTCCTATGGTGGATGAGGGCGGAGAGTTAGAAATTTACCAATTTTAGTGGGTGGAGGGGTAAAAGGTTGTGGTAGATTATCAATATTGGATGATAGTTAAAATCAATCAACAAATGCTCAATATGGGTTAAGAGGTTATAGGTTGGTGGGTTATGAGAGAAATCAACATCAATGACTTCTAAACAACCAATGATACATATAAAATGATGTAAACCTTAACAACACATTACTAACCCATATAAGAAAATAATTTAAAGATAACAAATCACAAAACATATATAATTACATACCACAACCTACATTTCAACAATTCAATATCATTTATCTTCTTCTTTACACAACTGCACATCTATATCATCTAGTTCTAAATCAACATTGAAAGGATTGGCCATAACAACATCATCATCAATGTCATTTTCGATAATTTCATCATAAATATGATCATCAATAACATTTCCATTTATATCTAGCTCAAATTCTTTGACTTCTTCATTTAACACATCTACCTACATCCATGATCGAGGTTGCAGTCATGGTAGGTCTCTCAATATTTGTCCGAATTAATAATTGTTGAGCTATCATCCAATAATAAGTAAGGAAGTTAAAATAAGAGAATGTCATGTGGGCTCACCACTTATGTTTTACTCAAATATCTCGCAAACAAGACGAGAATGGTGGTGCATATGTGTATAACTAAACTTCAAGTAAATTTTAAAGAATTTCATAGTTATAAATGTAACAATACATATTTATTCATTCATGTAATCTTAAACAAATGTATATTTCAACCCTTTACTAAATTTTAGGTATTTTTGTGATCTATAAATTGTTATGGATATTCCATTGGAACAATTCATCACAACATATATGAGAAATAAAACTAAATATCTACAGTATGAAGGTTAAATTCATTTAGATTCCATAATATTTAGTTACTGATTTTCTGCTTATGCATGAAATAGTTAAAACGTAGAAAGTGGAGAATAATAAAATACAATCACACACCATCCACAAATTAACATAGTTATTTTCTCTAGGAAACCCTTACGGGAGAAAAACCAGCTAGAAGGTGAGGCTTCTCTACTCTCTTTCCTATGGTATGGAAATAATGCAAGTACAAAGGAGAAGACACTCTCTATGGAGTTACCTGAGATCTGTGGCCTATTAGGTTGCTTCAAAAAATTAACCCCCTCTATTATTCTCTCTAATTTCGTACACCAAATTGTTCTTCTTTGTTATGGAAAAAAAACACAATAACATTGAATGGAACCCCTTCTCCTCCTACTGGCATGGTATTTAACATATATCGATAGCCATCTAGGGGTAGTTTTTTTACTTCCTCAACCCTCAATTGTGATAGGGTTTTGAACCTTCTATAATCTTCTTGAAATTACATAGTGGCTAGCCCCATATGCATGAGTAATAGGGGATGACATGGCATTGTTGGCATAGGGGCATACCCAGGGTTCAACTCTAATAGTGCACCAACAAGCTCTAACTACTGGCCCTTTCGGCAGCACCTACGAAGCAGATGCAGTCTCACCTGAAGTAGCAATAGGGGGTTGCAGGACATAGGTGTCTACAACCAGAGGAAATGCAAAGTGGATTTGGGACAACGACACACAACAATCTAGATATTATTTACCACTCTTAAGATTACTTTGCAAGTTATATCTCAGATCTAACACAACAATGCAATGGCAGGATAGCAGATAACAAATAACACATCATCAACCACAAAGAACAACAAGATATATGTGGTTCACCCTCTCTCTAGGGGTACGTCCACAAAAATGTGTTTCTTGATATATTAGATGAAAACATACAGTTCTATCTATGCACTTAGCTTGCATATCTCTCTCTCTCTCTCTTTCCCCCCTGCACACCCAACTGCAGGTTTGATCTTCACACCCAGCTGAAGATCTTACAATACAGTCTCAATATTGTTCTCAACAAAAATA
Organism: Picea engelmannii; assembly: GCA_009831015.1. Taxonomy (NCBI): domain Eukaryota; kingdom Viridiplantae; phylum Streptophyta; class Pinopsida; order Pinales; family Pinaceae; genus Picea; species Picea engelmannii. The sequence continues at coordinate 692,755 of ML782394.1, read as the reverse complement.
ATCAACAATGAACAACAAAAACCGTAGTATCAACAAACCAACTTAGAACGACCCCTCCTGGGTCTTCTAGACCTTTATTTATACATTACATGGAAAATTCTATGTGTCAAAACCCTAGGTACCAAAAACCTAGGTCCACTTGACCCATGCTTTAAGGGCTTCACCAGCCTGTCTTTCCTTCTTTTCCATGAGGTGCTCCAAAGCACTCACTGATGTCTTTTTCCGCTTGCTAAGTTGTCCACGATCCTTCTTCTTCGATCCTTTATCTTCCTTGATCTTCTCTTCCAACGACTAGCTTTTCCTTCACTTTGCTCCTTCTTTTCTTCTTCTTTAACCACTTCGACCCTTCTTCAGTTTATGTGTCTTCCACTTAGTTCGTACTTCTCTTTTCTTCCTTAATCTTCACTTCCTTACATAACCAAGGGCCAACAGGCCCCCAACACTCACATGTGACTCATCCCGAGTCACTGGAAGATTGAACCTCTTGTATCACTTTGACTGCAGCCTGTGCTTTATGCTCTGTCACTTCCTATCATGTGTAGACTGTATTTTCTGTGTTTGGTACCCAATTTAAACTACACCTGGTACCTAGACCCTTCCTCCTTTGCTTTTACTGAGAGCTACGAGGCAGCTGGTTGTCGTAATACAATTTAAATCGGCTCCCATTTACCAAACCTTCTTTCCATTCTCCATTAAGGGTCTTCAACTGTACAACTCCTCCTTCTGTAACATAAGCAACCTCAAATGGCCCGAGCCAATGTGTCCTGAAATTCCCTAGATGCTTCATGAACTTACTGTCATATAACAAGACCAAATCTCCATGCTTAAATTCTTTCCTCCTGATATGTTTGTCATGGTAAGCCTTTTCTCATTCTTTTTGTTCCTGTTGATGAAATCCTGCAATGAATCTATCTTCTTCTAGTTCCAGCAGTTGCGCAATCCTATATTGAACAACGTCGGTGTCATCCATACCTGTAAATGTTGCAATTCTTAAACTAGGAACCAAGTATTCCATAGGTACCACTGCTTCTAAGCCATATACCAACTTAAATGGGGTCTGTGTTGTTAATTTCTTGCAAGTAGTTCGATAAGCCCACAATACTTTTGGAATTCTTAAGTCCCGATCATCTCTGTTGACACTGCAGATCTTATTCAACGTTGTCTCCAAGATCTTATTGAAAGCTTCGACTGTACCATTCACCTGTGGGTGGTATGGAGTGCTCTTCTGATGGTGAACTTCAAATTCTTGAGTCAAGTCTTCAATAGTTTTGTTGATGAAATGTGTTCCTTGATCACTCATGAGGATATTTGGGCAACCAAATTTGGTGATAATATCCTCAAAGATGAACTGTGTAGTTGTAGCTACACTACAACCCTTAACTACTCGTACTTCTTCCCATCTGGTCAAATACTCTATTGCAGTGATAATGTATCTCACTCCTATGCGCCTTCCTGGTGGGTTAATAGGTCCCACAAAGTCAATGGCCCATTTCTCGAATATTTATAATGTTAATTGTGGTTCCAAAGGCATCTCATCCCTTCGAGAAGGTTGTCCTAATATTTGACACACATCGCAGGATCTATAGTATTCCTTAGCATCCTTATGTAAAGTAGGCCACCAGAGACTAGCTCTAAGAATCTTTTGCATTGTTTCTTTCCCTACATAATTTCCTCCTGCGATGCCTTCATGCGCTTCTGCAAAAATCAATGGTATTGTTGCCTTCATGTCCCAGCAATAGATCCATTTGTTGGCACATGGGAAGACCCAAGTTTCAACTCTAACAGCGCACCAACAATCCCTAACTATTGGCCCTTTCGGTATCGCCTGCGAAGCAGATGCAGTCTCACCCGAAGTAGAAATAGGGGTTGCAAGACACGGGTGTCTACAACCAAAGGAAATGCAAAGTGGATCTGGTACAACGATACACATCAATCTAGATATTATTTACAACTCTTAAGATTACTTCGCAAGTTATATCTCAGATCTAACACAACAATGCAATAGCAGGATAATAGATAACAAATAACACAACATCAACCACAAAGAACAACAAGATATACATGGTTCACCCTCTCTCTAGGGATACGTACACATAACTGTGTTTCTTGATATATTAGATGAAAACATACAGTTCTATATATGCACTTAGCTTGCATATCTCTCTCTCTCTCTTTCCCCCCCCTGGGCACCCAGCTGAAGATCTTACAATACAGTCTCAATATTGTTCTCAACAACAATAATCAACAATGAACAACAACAACCATAGTATCGACGAACCAACTTAGAACGACCCCTCCCAGGTCTTCTAGACCTTTATATATACATTACATGGCAAATTCTAGGTGTCAAAACCCTAGATCCAAAACCCTAGGTGCCGAAACCCTAGGTCCACTTGACTCATGATTTAAGGTCTTCACCAGCCTGTCTTTCCTTCTTTTTCATGAGGTGCTCCAAAGCACTCGTTGATTTATTTTTCCGCTTGTTGAGTTGTCCACGATCCTTCTTCTTCGATCCTTTATCTTCCTTGATATTCTCTTCCAACGGCTAGCTTTTCCTTCGCTTCACTCCTTCTTTTTTTCTTCTTTAACCACTTTGAACCTTCCTCGGTTTATGTGCCTTCCACGCAGTTCGCACTTCGCTTTTCTTCCTTAATCTTCGCTTCCTTACATAACCAAGGTCCAACAGGCATCCTCTCGTACAATGGTGGTCAACATGGTAGGTAAACTTGTGGGAGGAATAATTTTTTCATATGATCTCTAATTGACGCAATGTTTTCACTGTTGGAAATGTCTCTATGTTTATAATAGAATCACTAGGTCCAATCTATGCTTGGAAAGTTTTAACCCCCAAAAATACTATTTGATGCCTCAAAATGGCTCTGGAAGGTTTCAAACCACAGTTTTCCAAACTGGGACTTGCCACTAAAATGATCCTACAAGTTTATTCCTCCAACCTTTTCCACTCTGAAATCATTGAGATAGATGACAAATAATATAATTATCCAATCTGGATCATTTTTGTGAATCCTGGCAAGCAATTTGCATAAGGGCATAAATTACATATTAAAAGAAAAACATTTATTTCTTAAGTGTGAGTGTGCATTTTTAGATGTGAATGATTTAAAAATATTGAATTAGGGTTTTATGAAACAATAGAAACCAAAATCTTATTTTTTTATGAAACAATAAAAACCCTAATTCTAATCATCGATATCATCATAAATCGAGAACCTTGTCATGTACATCTGGCCCAACTTCTTCACCTAACACATCTACCTGCTCCTCTGCATCATCTTCTCCTTCAATATAATCTTGGTCTAGAGATGTCATACATAGTGACTCCAACCCATAACTTTAGGATCTTGTGTCAATAATGTGGAATTATGTTCTACAATCCTTCCATTATTTGGCAATTGGTTAGCATGAAAAATAAATAATGGAAACAATATGAGGATTGGATGGGTGGGAATTGTAACATCCCCATCCTACAATAAGGAATAGAAATTATATTCCTTAGGCTTTCATTTTAGAGGAAATAATGTGCATTTGCATACCAAAAATCTTATGTTGTGCATAAAGGGTAAAAACTGCCTTGTAAAACAAAGAGCTCAAATTGTTCAAATTCGCCTTGTTAAAATGCCTGCCAGATTGAGGGAAATGCACACCCAATGGTGAAATTGGTATGATGATATCAGGGATATATAGGGTTATGAAACATCCAATCCTTGAGATAAATTATTGTTATACACCATTTTTCCCACTTTGCTAAGTTTCGTAAGTGTCGCAAGTGTCACACTTCACTCTACTCGGTGTCATAGGTGTCACAAATTCCATGGTCCATTCTAATAATTTGTGTACCTTATTTTTCACACTTTTATTAAGTGTTTCCACCTCACCATGCACGAATTATCCATTACATCCCCTTGATCATTAAGAATAAGAAGACACCTTTAAACCCTAACAATTTGGCCTTTTTCACTCAGTCGTCGCTTCATTTTGACCATGGTCGCTCCAATTTCCACTCTTGGGGAGAGACCATCTTCTTGAAACATTGTTATGGGAGAGACTTGGTCACTTTGTCTTCCCTTATAGGGGAGTGACCATCTTTATAAGGTCAAATACCATGAATTTAGGGGCATCTTTCGAGGAATTTATGGATGGTTCTTGTTTTGTTTTCTTGTTTTCATAGAGATATGGTTAAAGTCTCCTTCTATCATATCTTTGGAGAAAGAATAACCATGAAGATAACTCATCCTTTACCAAGATCCATTCTTTCCTCAACCAAGTCCCTAATTTATATTAAGTGGTTAATCTCCTATGCATCTATATAACCGGGACTCTCATCAGTGGAAAAGGGGGAAGAGGATGAATAATGTACCAAACTTATGATTCCAGGAGAAAGAGAAAAAAATTTGCTAGAGAGTAAACTATCTCATCTAAGGGATGAATAAGGAGATCGAGAGGTCAACAATGTCACACAAAGGTTGTAATTTTCCATATTCTTATCAATATAACTTGGCTTGGTTCTCTTATGATTTCTTGTTCATTCTTTGCTTTCGATCTCTTCATAGTAAATCATCAAGTGGGATTATTTTCATCTAATGCTAGGAGGTAGTAGAAGAAGTCTTGTTTCCTTTTGTTCTTGCAAGTAACAACTTCACCAAAGGAGATGCTAGGTTGGAGCTTACTTGGATTGGAACAACGAGGATGAATGTTAGAATAAGGTGCACTACTTTTTCTCTTTTCTACCTAACCCTCCCGCAAAGAAATAGAATAGTGATCCTAGAGAGTTCCAATCACCATTTGTTTTCATTATGTATTTCTCTAGGGAACCATAGCAAGAGAGTGATTAATTTTTCCGCAGAATAGTTTCTCTACCATAGAAAATGGTGAGCATACTGGGGAGTGTTGAAACCAACAAGACATATACTCTTGCACCTCGTAAGCCCAAATACCGTTGCAGGATTTGCAAGGGTGACCACCTTCTTCACGATTTCCCTGGTATCCCCATGGTTCTAGGAGTGTGGTCCTCGGGTTCCCTTCAGCCCGTGTTGTCAACCTCTGGTCATCATGTTGGTGAAAAACCTTCAGCTAGTGATAGTAATGTTGGGGAGAAGAAAAGTAGAGTCAAGCTTCCTTGTAGGATATGTGGAGTTGGTCATCAAACTCACCTTTTCCCTCGTATGTATGAAGCCTCAAAATTGTTGGAAGACCTTGTTGTTTCTCAACAAAATCTTCTTCCTGGTTACCGAAATATATCTCCCAACCTTCCATTAGTTGATCTAGTGGTCAATCTGAATTCATCATTGGTTGATCCCACTCTTACTTTGAAGAGTGAAACAAAAAATTCAATCTGAACCCATCATCGGTCAATCCCACTCTTCCTTCGAAGAGTGAAACCAAAGTGGTCGATCTGACTCTTCCTTCTAAGAGTGAAATCAAAGTGGTCAATCTAAATCTATCATCAGTCAATCCCACTCTTCCTTTGAATAGTGAAACCAAAGTGGTTGATCCAACTCCATCATCAATCGATCACACTCCCTCTTTAGCGAGTGAATTCAAAGTCATCGATCCAACCCCATCATCGGTCGATCCCACACTCCCATTAAAGAGTTAAACTGATATTTCTCATGTGTTTCTTATTGACAAAGATTATCCTATGCTAGGGGGAATTTCTCCTACTCCCATGGAACCCCCTCCAAGTAATCAGGTCATTATTTTCAATTGGAATGCGCTAACTACACCTCGTCTTCCTTCCTACATACCTTTCCAGATCAATTTTTCATGTTTGTGGTAGGGACATCCCTCAGACTATTATTGATGAGGGTACATCCATTAGTATCTTATTCTCCATTGATTGGAAAGATTTAGGTTCTCCTCTTCTTGCACCAGTGACTCGAAATATGTTGGATTTTAACAGAAGGGATAGTCAACATTTTGGGATCCTTCCTCAGTTTCCTGTTACTTTGGGAGGGAAAATTGCCTTTATTGATGTGATCGTATTCCACAACCGCTTGGATTTTAATTTTCTCCTCGGGCAAGACTATGTTTATGCTATGAAGGATGTTGTGTCCATCGTTTTTTGCTTGATGTGTTTCCCTCACAATGGAAACATGGTAACCATAAACTGGATTTCATTCATTGGCCCTCATATGATAGACAACTATTCAACTTCCCTAAATGGTCCTTATATGAAAGTGGTGTCGCGCTCGCCATAGTTTAATTATGTGACAACTTGTCCCATGATTAAACTTTGAATGAGAAGGAATCTCTCCCTTATTTTGATTTATATCTGGTAGTTGACATGGTGATCTCTTCGATAGGGCTATTAGAACCTGATTTCCTTACCCCTATCACAGCCCTCGACATGTATTCCTTCTAGAGTGTAGTTTTTCCATATAGCGAAGATCTCTTGAAATCCATGATCGAGGATTGTCCCTTGACATGTATTCCTTCCAGAGCATTTTCCTCTTGGAAGCCATGATCAAGTAGAGGTCTACGAGCATAGTTATTTTCCTATGTCAAGATTGTTAAAGAATGAAACAGATGACTGCGAGCATAATTTTCTTCTTTGTAGCAAGCTCGTTAAAAAAAATGAAACAGAGGTTTGGGAATAAAACCCAGAGGTTATGAGCATAGTTCTTTTCCTTTGTCAAGATTGTTAAAAAATGAAACAAATACCTCTCCCATTAAGTTGAGTCTTTCATTAGATCTTGTACCCGAACCTTCCTTTCACTCGCCTTGGATAGTTAATCCTCTGTTTTCCTCCCTCTCTATTCAACATTTTCCTATTAGTAACCAGGAGTTATATTGGAGATATAAATTGGTGACAAAAGAAGAGTTGGTGGATGAAACAAAGCTTGGGGGCATGTCTCCAGCCCCTGGGCTTCATGTTGGAGTTAAGCCCCTAGATTCTTAAGCTGAGGGAAAATTAACAACCACCCATGGGTATCTCTTGAAACCTTTGGAATTTATGTTGGGAAGTTTCAAGCATTGTTTATTTTCTAGTTTCAATCTCACAAAAAAATAAAACCTACCCAAGCATAGTTTTACTTTGTTTCAAGCTTGTGTAAAAATGAAACTGATAAGCAAGCTCAGTCTTTGTTCTTTCTCTTGCTCGTAAATACATGATAATACGTTACCGAGCTTATTATTTGTTCTTTATTGTGATTTTTAATACATGAGAATAGGTTACCGAGTATACTTTTATCTCTTTTTCAGACTCGTAAAATCTATAAAAAAAACTCTTTGGAGTCTCCTTCAAGCTCTTTTCATAATCTGTAAACATGCAAGATTCCCGAGTGAAATTGTTTCCTTTCATACTAGTTAAAAGGTTAGAAAGGGCATATTTAGAGTGATATTTTTCCCCTTTTTCAGCCTCGTTATACTAATTACGAAAAAGGAATACTCTAGTCAAGCATGACTAGAAGAGTTCTCCTAGGTATCGTTTTATACTTTTTCGGACCCCGGGGACTAACTTTATGAAAAATTCCATTGTGGAATCTTATTTATCAAATATTTTCACTCTCAAAATATGAAAAGACCATCGAGTTTTCTTTCCTTGGACTCGTAAAATCTACACAAGGAAGGACCCATATAGGACTGAACCCTTCCTTCTTCAGGTTTGTTAAACATGTGAATATCGGACTCATCGAAGCTGAGTTAACCGAGCATTTGTTATCCTCTCGAGCTCGCTAAAATAAAAATAGGTACTCGCCTATCTAGATGGAGGGGAAATTTGAGAAGTGGGTCAAGTCTTTCTATTATGGTAGCTTGATGTCACCCTTGGACATGGAACTTGTTTGAATCTCATGTGTTGTCATACACTTTTGACTCCTTTAGAAGAGAACCCTTGGTTGTCGTCTCATTCCATGCGTTGTCTTACACTTTCAACTCCTTCGAATATATCCATTGGTTGTCGTCACATCATCATACTTGGTCTTCATGCTTTGTTGAGTCAATGTTTCCAAGTCATCCATTATGCTGCCATATGTTCAAGGGAAGTCAACCTCTTCATTTTCACCCTTGTGTCAGTTCACCATCATTTGATCCATCACTATTCATCACTATCCTTATTCGTTTCGTGTCAATGATGGGGGGACACATCATGGCCCTCCTTTGATGAGTCTATTTTCTTCGACATCATCACATTATCCAGAAGTTAGACTTAGAAACCAATTATTACCTTGGATCCTTCATGCCTCAATGGCAAATTTCCTCGCTTTTGACAGTGGGTTTACATAATTGACCTTTGATCAATTGATTCCACAATTGTTCAACTTCATATCATCTATTCACATATGATGGAATGTACTTGGAGTACCTTAGGATTCATTGTCATCATTGGTGATTTCCCTCACACGTTTTAATGATTTACATCATTGACCAGTAATCAAATGGTTTCTACCATGTTCGATGCCATGACCTCTCTTCACATGGCTAGATTCGTGCTATTCAGGATCAGGATTGAATACCCTAGGGGAACTATCCAATAAACAATCATTTTTTGGAGATTATGAAGTTGTTATATATATTGTGACATAGATCCACATTGTATTGGTCTATCGCTATGTTTTGTTATGTTGTAGCTCCACTGTGTACAATCTCGTGGCTACATTTTGATCGAGTCATGGAGATATGGATCCACATTGTATGTTCAGTGGACATATCCTTAGTCAGTTCTTTAAGGAATCCATAGTGTATTGGTCAGTGACCATGATTTGAGTTATATGATTCCAAGTATGGGTATGCCTACCTCAGGGATGATATATGTATATTGATGGATGTTTTCTTGATTTTCTGACAGGTCTTCTGACTTCAGTCCCTTGATTCCACATTATTACAAATTGTTTCGGCCATCATTTTTCTCCTATGATCTCACACTTTTGGGGGGCATATATTATACACCATTTTGTCCCACTTTGCTAAGTTTCGTAAGTGTTGCACCTCACTTTTCTAAGTGTCACAAGTGTCGCACTTCACTCTACTCGGTGTCACAAGTGTCACAAATGACATGGTACATTCTACTAAGTGTTGTACCTTATTTTCCACACTTTTCCTAAGTGTTTCCACATCACCATGCATGAGTGATACATTGCATCCCCTTGAGCATCAAGAAGAAGAAGACACCTTTAAACGTCCCTGACAATTTGGCCTTTTTCACTCAGTCTTGGCTTCATTTTGACCATGGTCGCTCCCATTTCCAATATGGAGGAGAGACCATTCTCTTTAAACAATGTTATGGGATAAACTTGATCACTCTATATGTCCTTCTAGGGGAGAGACTATATTGATAAGCTCAAATCCCATTAATTTAGGGGCATCTTTCAAGGACTTTCTGGATGGTTCTTGTTTTGTTTTCTTGTTTTCATCGAGATATGGTTCAAGTCTCCTTATATCCTATCTTGGGAGCAAGAATAATAATGAAGATAACTCATCCTTTACCAATATCTATTCTTTCCTCAACCAAGTCCCTAATTTATCTTGAGTGCTTAATCTCCTATGCATCTATATAACCAGGACTTTCATCAGTGGAAAAGGGGGAAGAGGATGAATAATGTACCAAACTTATGATTCCCTGAGAAAGAGCTAAACCTTTTCTAGAGAGTAAAATATTTCATCTAAGGGATGAAGAAGGAGATCAGGAGGTCAAAAACATCACACAAAGGTTGTAACTTTCCATATTCTTATCAATATAACTTGGTCCGGTTCTCTTATGATTGCTTTTTCATTCTTTACTTTTGATCTCTTCATAGTAAATCATCAAGTGGGATTATTTTCATCTAATCATAGGAGGCAGTAGAAGAAGTCTTGTTTCCTTTTGTGCTTGCAGGTATCAACTTCACCAAAGGAGCTTCTAGGTTGGATCTTACTTGGATTGGAGTAGCGAGGATGAACGTTGGAATAAGGTGCACTACATTTTCTCTTTTCTATCTAACCCTCCCGCAAAGAAATAGAATAGTGATCCTAGATAATTTCAGTCACCATTTGTTTTCATTCTGTCTTGCTCTAGGGAACCATAGCAAGAGAGCGATTACTTTGTCCGCGGAGTAGTTTCTCTACCACAATTATGCATGCCCCATGATGAAAAATGCATGCCATAAAATGAAAAAATGCATAAATATGCATGAAAATAGGGCATGATGAAAAATGCACACCCTAGGAAGAGAAATGAATTCCTTGTGTTGCTAATTATATGTTGACCTTATGAAATTACATGAAAATATGTTATTGAGGAAAATACATGCCCTGTTAGGGAAAAATTCACACCTCAAGTTGAAAATGCACGTTGAGTTTGTGGGATTCCATGTTTACATAGTAAGGAGAAATATGCACATCTTGTTAATGAAAAATGCACACCTGCACTATAAAAATGCACACCCTTGAAATGTTTCTCATCCCTATGATGGCCTAAACCCTAAATGGTTCTTCCTTATCCCATATGATTGGTTTTCATAGGAAGATGAATGAAAATGGATGTTGATCCATTGTGTATGATTGATACTAGTATATCAAATATTATAACAACGTTGAACTCATGTTTGACAAGTTTTTTGGAAACATACTTAGGAAGTTAACCTTGTATGTTAAGTTGTTGTTGTTGGAATACTGAGAGAGGGGGTGAATCAATATGAGAACTTTATACCACTTTTAACCACAATATATATTCTTTCACTTTATCAACAATGTTCAACAGTTTATCATCAATGTATCAATTATGATTGCATTCAATATATATAAGCATGTAATCATAAGCATCATCACATCAACATCACATCAAGAACACGGTACAAAATTTTTTACGTGGAAAACCAAATGGGAGAAAACCCTAGAATGTTTTTGTATATATATCAAGAATTCATTCATAGGAAGCACCAACTTCCCAGTTCTCCAGTTGCAACTGGAAGGAGGCTACAACCCCTTATTTACAGGCTCCAACCTGAAGGTAACTACAACTCTTTGAATTCTATGGCTACAACTAGAAGGAGGCTACAAACCCCTGGGTTCTCTGGCTCCAACCAAAACGTGGCTACAACCATCTAGTTCTTAGGCTCCAACCTAAAGTAAGCTCCAACTCCTTGATTCTCCGACACTAACTGGAAGGAGGCTACAACCCCCTTTCCTTGCCCCGTTATGCCGCTATGAAATATAAGTGTAGACGAACTATCACTACCACAATTAATCTAGGTGTATATCGGTGGCCACCCACCTATTCCAACTGGCACAAAACAATCTTCTGGCAACTTACTATTTTTAGCAGGTTTTCAGTTCCTAAACTTTTGAGACCATTTTGAGGGCCTAAATGATTTTTTTTCAGGATATATCACCTCAATAATAGACTAAGACTCTAATTGAGCCCCAAAAATGCATATCCTCTTCAATACCTTTCCAATGAGCTATCGTGCGCCCCAAACAGAGATTGTATGCCAAAGTTACGCCCGTGAGAAGTTGATACACCAAACTACCCAAAACAGGGTCCACAAAACTGTTGGATTTTCATCTTCCGGGGTTGGGGACTAGGATTTTTTTTATGTTAAAACATTCCTTTATAGCCTCATTTTTATCATCTTCTTGCGAATGTGAGTAGCCTTCACATCTCCTCTCGGAGATAAGTTGCCACCATTATAGCGAGTCTTTCACTATGTATTTCTATAGTTTTGTACATTTCGCTCATGAATAGAAATTTTGTATTACTATATCTCTGTGTTTATGGTTGCATATCTAGTATATTTATATTATATTATTGAATATATGATATATATATGTACATTTCTTTATTGTATCTCCGATCTCATTTTGTGCTGAAAATAATCTGGATCAACAATTACTACCACTATCACTTCCACTGTCACTATCACTGTCTCTATCACATAAACATGTAACCTGTCACTGTATCCAACTTGTCACTGATCAACCTATCCAACTTTTTACTATCACCGATACTCAACCATATCGTCTCACATGGATCATATACCAATGACTCCTCTCAACTAGATGTCAAACAATATTAACACATGCCTCTACCAAGCATGTACGAAGATCACCAACATACCATCACAAGGTATGTGTCTCAACCATGTATCAAACCATCAACTTGTACCATACCAAGCATCAACCATATTCCACAACCTGTACCACAACAAGTGCGTCAACCATGCACCAACACCTGTACCGAATCGTGCACCAACACATGTACCAAACCATGCACCAATAAATGTACCATATGCCTCAACCATGTACACCAACAATGTAAATAAACGCCATACCATGTATCAATCCTATACCATACCATGTTCCAACCATACACATCAACTATGCCAACATCAAGTGTCCATCATGCATCTCAATCATGTGCCAAACCAAGAACCAAGCTATGTCTCAACAAGTATTATACCAACATCAAAAAGACATGCATCCAAGATATAGCTCAAACCATATGCCTCAAGCATGTACTGACATCACTCATGATATGTCTAAATCATGTCATACACCATGTACCTTAGGATATCAACAATGAATTGCCTCAACAAAGTACCAAGGAATGTCCCTCATACATATGGAAATACAATGTGCCTCTAACAATGAACCATAACATCCATGTAATAAGTACCAAGAATATGTGTCAAGCATGTATCGATATCACCTCAACCATATGAAACCATGTACCATGTACCACAAGGGTTCCATGACATTCCCTAAGCATGTGCCATACCATCCATGAAACAAGCCTCAAACAAGAACATGTAAAACATACCTTTACTCATGAAGAGGACATGGTGTATATCATCTCAAACCAACAAACCTTCCTCAACTTCAGAATCAACTATATGGCACCTTCTTCAATCCTTTTCAAAATAATCCGCTATTTCTCCACTGTGACCCGTGGATGTTCGCTACTTTCTCCACTGTGACCGCGGATGTCTGCTACTTTATCCATTGTGGCCCGTGGATGTTCGCTACTTTGTCCACTGTGACCCACGGATGTCCGCTACTTTGTCCACTGTGACCCGCGGATAACTTCAGAAAGTAGGGTTACTCATGTTTATTGCAACTCTGAGACTTTCACCTTTGACCTTCCTTTACTACCTCAGAAAAATGTTGGCACAAACTAGCCAAAAGATCACAATACTAGACCATAATATTCACAAGATAGATATTCAATTGTAAGTGTGTATGTACTTATGAGAGACTCCTTGAGGTGTTTATATATTTTTTCATAGTAATCTCTCTTCTTACTTTAGGGATTTCTTATTGCAACCACTTTACCATTTGACTAAGACTTGTAACCAACTAGGGGCTTCTTGACCACTCTTCGGGGCTTCCAACTTTACAAGGCCATATCTTCCTAACTGTGAGGAACCACATGACGTAACACATATCACCAGAAACTGCAAAACAAATAATATCCATCAATGAGTGTCTTACCTGTAATTTCACTTTCCTTCATGTCCATATTCCTCAACCAACTTTGGGTTCCATAACCACACCTTCATGGATATATGTAGACTACATCAAATGCACCCAACTAAATCAACATCAATCTCGATGATACAAATTTCAATGAACTGTCCAACATCTCTAGAACTCTCCAAGGGTTGACAATGATCTCTAAGGATTGACATCAATCTCCAAGATCACTCTCCAAGGGTTGACATCAATGACAACCAACTGTCCAAACCAATTGTCCAATAGTTGCAACTTTTGGGAATGACATTACTTGAATCCATAATTTAGGGTAATATGGCTATGCTAGGTTTTTATTGTTAAACCTTAATGAAAATGATTGAAGGTTGTTTTACAATCTTCTCTAATGATGAATACAAAGGTAGATTGTATTCCTTTGATAGCTATAACTAGTTTGTTTACAAGTATGTTCCAATGGTAAATTATATATGTGGGGTGCTCCAATGGTGGATTCTATAGCTACCTATTTATGGAAATAGGGGTTAAATTCAAGAGAGAGCCTAAGTCTTACAACGTTGAAAGTTGGATAGTGAAATGAAAGCATGTCAAAGAGATTAAAAAATGTAAAAAATATAGGGAAAAATATATATTCCCAAGTCCTTCAATCTTACAAGCTAGAAGTACTCATAAGTATCACACACCTATGATTGATTTCACATTCATGAAAAATATCTTGATTAGCAATGTGATTTTAAAGTGTGTGTGTATATTAAAGTCGACAAATTTTGTTATTTTCTTTCAAAATTACCCTCTGACACATTCACACAATAAAAAATTTATTTTCCATGTAAATGCTCAGGAAAAACCCTTCTTTAGATTTCCTACTTTGTTTGTAATTTCATAGTGGTTTTCATCTTCTCTCCCATCAGTTGTCAATCCATATCCTTTCTCCTCTCTTATATGCTTAGGGACTACGCACACACAATTAGTGGAAAAGTTGTGGTCGTGAAATAATGACAACGCTCATAACCAACAATTGCACGATGGATATGATCTTGACGTGGCCTTTACAACAACATATAAGTCCATCAAAAGGGTCACAAATTCCATAGATACCGCTAGAATGGCCACTGAGTATTATATTGTTACAATTGAAATTCACGAGCCTTTTTGAAGGCCACAATAATACAATGTATGTTTCGTTGGTTCTAAACCATATGAAGAAAAAATAAATGCTTGTTCTCCATTGTCTATCTGTGGAATCAATGCATCTAAGTGAATGGGCACTAGTTGACCAGTTGACACAAGTCGAAGTGTAGAATGCGTTGGTCGAAATCTACCCATGTCGAAACCTACAGTGACCAGTCAAAACAAGTCGACATGTAGAACATGTGGTTAGAGTCTATGTAGGTCGACTCTTCTAGACCTATGAGTGGATTAGTCAATATTCGTAAATTGACACTGGTGAAAATATGAAATACCCTCGACATCCCCGAAAATGTTCATATTTCACAAAAACGGGATTGTCTTCTCAATATCCCATGCACTAAAGAATGCATTGTTGTTCTAGTCAACCATGCATTTCTTCAAAGCAAGGATTCCAATAATCTTCTAGGAAATTGGTGCTCCATTCGAATAGTACACTACTTGTCAATACAAATTATTTATTGCGCAATCGATGGTCCATTTGATGCTTTAGTCAACCATTCAAAGTTCTTGAATTAAAATACCATAAATTTATAAAGATTTAATTGAATCGGATACTGCAACGTCTTCCATAGAATTTGTATTCATTTATTTCCTTGGCCAATAGAAGCTCCATATGTTGATTAAATGGGTTGGTTTTCATTGATGCCAACCCTTGAAGAAAGTCTGGTAGCGAATTTCGGTAGCACAAAGGTTTGGGTAATGGACCCAAGTTTGTTTGATGTATAATGGTATGAGTTTTGATATATTTGTAGGTAATAATATTCTATATGGATAGTACATGTCATGTCATTTCTAGTGGTATGTGGAACGTCACATAACTCCTCACAGTTTGAGAGTTATGGCCTTACGAAGTTGGAGGACCCTCATATGTTGGCTTGAAGCCCAAAAAGGTCAAAGAAGTCAAAGTAGATGCAAAGAAGAGATTATTTAAATAATAAAGTGAAGTGACAAAGTCAAATAGGATTATGTAAATAATAAAGTGAAGTGACAAAGTCAAAGAGGATTATTTAAATAATAAAGTGAAGGAGGATTATTTAAATAATAAAGTAAATGGAGAATTTTCTAATTATGGAAAGTGGTTATAAGAAGGTTAACCCTAAAATGAGGAAAATGGGTTAAGTAGTCAAGTGGCTATTGGATATATGGACAATTGGAAAATTGGGCAAAGTTGGACATAGGTGACTATGTGGACAAAGTGGCTATGTGGACAAAGTGGTCTAGAAGATGCTTCTAAGAAAGCTACATGAAAGTATAAATAAGAGGCAAGGTTCTCTCATTTTAATCAGACTTAAGCATATTGAATATCTACAGGTGAATGAGCTAACCAAAGGATATCTAAGTCGAATTTCAGAGGGAAGATGAAGTAAAGAAGGCCGAAATTCAAGGGAGGATAAATTCTTTTGATGATGCTTTCTAAGGTATGTTATTTACAGGTCATCTCACCATTTCTGCAATAAAAAATTTCCCAGAATGATTTAGAACGTGAAATTGGGAGTCCATTGAGGAAACATATCAAAGTAGTTGTGGTACTAATTTTAGCTTGTGGGTTGTTGTATTTTTGGAGTTACACTACGTAGAAAATAGGGTTTGTGGCTAGTCCTGAAACTAGTCTAAAGTAGGTGTTTCGGGTAAAAACGTCATAAATTCTTCATAACAGATCCAAATGTGTTGGTTAGAGTACAGTATTCATTATTTTTTGTACAATTTTCATATCCATATAACAAATATTTCATGCGGGGCACGCTCTACAAGTTCGCTCTCTAGAATAAGACATAATTTAACAAGGTCTGTCATTTTTGCTATAACTCCTTTTCTGAGAGGTTCCAAGTAGTGACACTTGGAGGAATTGCATAAAACACATTGAAGAACATTGTGTACTATTTTTCATATCTTTATTCATTATAGGTACATAGTTGTGATTATTTCAAGTTAGGGTTGTTGACTAATCCAAAACTAGACATGTGAGACTAAAGTAAAGTTTGATGAAAATGCTAGTCTCTTGTTGTTAAAGTTAAGGAAGGTTTGCAAGTATGTGATCATATACACCAGGTCTATTACATAGTTACAAATCATATTTGGATGATGAAATTGATGAGGGATTTTGGTTGAGGTTGAGGTACAGGTTGGTGCATGGTTGATGCACTTATTTATGGTACAGGTTGATTACAGGTTGAGGTACACGTTGTTTGGTGCAGGTTGATTGGTATAGGTTTACAGCAGTATATCTCACAGTGATAGTGTGAAAGTGGTTCCATCATTCTACTTATACGTTAGGGCGGTTGGACGGGGAAAGGACAGGTGGTTGTAGCCACCTTCTGGTTGTAGCCGAAGAACATAGGGCGTTGAAACCTCCTTCTAGTTGTAGCCAAGGAATTGGGGAGTTGGAGCTTCCCTTAGGTTGTATCCTGAAAAACTAGGGGGTTGGAGCCTCCTTCCAGTTGCAGCTGGAAAACAAAGGAAGTTGGTGCTTCCAATGAATGTAATTCTTCAAGACATATAAGAAAAAACATTATGTGGTTTTCTCCCGCCTTGGGTTTCCACGTAAAAACAATGGCGTATTGTGTATGTGTATGATTGTTCAGTTGTTCATTGTTTATTTACTCTGAAAATATTGGATGATAAAGCTACATTGATATAGCACTTGCATTATATGGTTAAAAAGGATTATATTGCTCTAATATTGATTCACCCCCCTCTCAGTAATCCAACAATTGGTATCAGAGTAGGTTCCTTCATAAATCAGTTTAACCACTGAAAGTTAGATCATGGAGAGCAACACCATGTATGAAAATGGAATACCACAGTTTGGTGGACAAAAGTATTCATTTTGGAGCATAAGGATAAAGACATATATACAGGCACATGGATTTGAAATTTGGAAATCAATTGTAGATGGATACATAGCACCAGCAGTTCCATTGATAAATGAAAAAGCAATGAAACTCGGTAAGAATAATTCCAAAGCCACGAATGCACTTCTGAATGGTTTCAGAGAATCGGTATTCACCAAAGTTGCACATTGTAAATCCGTTGAAGAGATTTGGGACAAACTTCGAAACATTTATGAAGGAGATTCAAAAGTCAAAGCAGCAAAGCTTCAAACTTACAGAGGTCAGTTCGAACAACTAAAGATGAAGGAAGATGAGAATATTGCAGCTTACTTTTTACGAGTCGAAGAAACAGTAAATGAATTTGGATTGGGAGAAGAAATCAAAGAATCTGTAATTGTTCATAAGGTACTAAGATCTCTTCCTATGAGATTTGACCCTAAGATATCAGCACTAGAAGAAAGAGCAGATCTAAACTCAATAAGAATGGACGAACTACATGGAATCTTCACAGCATATGAAATGAGAACTGAACAGGAAAATCCATATATAAAAGAAGCATCCTTCAAAACATCCAAAAGGTCAAAGAAAAAGGAAAAGAAAAAATAAAAAGAACATAACAACAACAATGACGTCTCGGAAGATGATGAAGAAGAGGCCAATTTTGTCAGAAGATTGAACAAGGGAACCAACATAAGGTATAGAGTTAAGATTCCTTTGATTTGTTTTAATTGTGATGTCATTGGTCATTTTTCTAACAAATGTCCTAATAAGAAAAAGAGAAATGATGAACCTTACTCAAATAGAAAACAAACATATAAAGGCAAAAGAACCACAAAGAATTTTTTCAAGAAAAGCTTATGCACCAAAGAAGACATTTCATCATCAGATGAAGATGAAGTCAATGATAGTGAGACAAAAAGAGTTATATTCATGGTAGTAGAAGACTCTGATAAAGAAGACTCCAAAGAAGAATATGAAGAGGTGGAATTTGACTACTAAGAAGAATTGTTGTGTTCCATAGAAGTTATCAGAAGAGAAAAGAAGAAAAACAAGAAACTACAAGCAGAACTAGACAAGAAAGAAGACACTCGGGAACTAGAACAAATGATCACAAATTAGAAGGTTCAAATTGAAGAAGAGAAAATAATTGAAGAAGCACTCAAAGAACATCTAGAAGGAAGAGACGGGATCATTGGAAATTTGGAAGCAGAAATTGTCACATTAAGAAAGGATCTTCAAAAGAAAAATATGTAGAACAACTCAAAAGTTTTGAATGGCATTATTAGCAGTCAAAAACCTCATCATGACAAGTCCAGCCTTGGATACAATTAGACAGAAAATGGATCAAGCTCTAAAACAATAGAACAATAAACATATCCAAAAATATATGCAGAAACAATCAAAAGGGATAGGAAGGTCTACAAAGAAAATTACAGGGACACTCCTCCACCGAGAAGATTCAGATTTCAGAATCAACGATCGACAGAAACAGATAGGCCTTAGGAAGAAGAAGGATTCATAAGAGTACCTCCTTTCAGAATATCTTCAACTCCCAGGTATCAAACTATCTTTTTTTGTTTATGTTATGCATGTAATAATTTTGGACATAAAGTTGTGAATTGCAGAGATAACAACATGAACATGAACATAAACAAATTTGAAAGTCATACACAAAAGGGTTATCCAAGAAGACCTAGTGAAACACAAAGAAGAAGTTACAACAGGTTTGAATCTTTGAGCACTGAAGTGGAATGCTACAAATGTAACAACTTTGGACACATGGCCAAAGATTGCAGAATGAAAGTCCCTCCTAAAGAAACACAACAGAACAACAACAGTCACAAACAAGAATCTCAGAAAAGGACATGGATAAGAAAGCAGAATCAGTATAGCAATGAAGAATGCACACTCGCTCTACAAGCTAAGCAGAAGAAACGTGGTTGGTATGTTGACAATGGCTATTCAAAACACATGACAGGTGATAGAGGAAGATTTATTACATTAAGAAAGGAAAGAGATGGATCAGTCTCCTTCGGAAATGATGATTCATCTAAAATCATTGGAAAAGGCACAGTCAGAATTGGGAACAAGAATACCAAGGAAGAAAATGTTCCACTAGTAGAAGATATGAAACAGGTACATAGTTATGATTATTTCTACTCCAAAATGAATGATTTTGAATGCTTATCTTATATGTCTTAGATGTACACGAGGAAGCACCATAAAGAGAACGGTTCAGGTTAGGAGATCAGACAATTCAGTTAGGGGGAGCAACCCCGAATGGAAAGATACCTTTGCCATTGATGACAAAGGGGGAGAGATTTATTAGATGCAGAGGACAGAGGAATGGTTCCAGGGAGAGCGTTGGTCACAAATATGTAGACATGGTTCTAGGGGGAGCATGAGTGATATGATTTTATTATTGCATCAAAGTGTTGTCATCAATGCCAAATGGGGAGATTGTTGATTAATTGGGTTGGTTTTCATTGATGTCAACCCTTGAAGAAAGTCTGGTAGCGAATTTTGGTAGCACAAAGGTTTGGGTAATGGACCCAAGTTTGTTTGATGTATAATGGTATGAGTAGTTTTGATATATTTGCAGGTAACACTATTCTATATGGATAGTACATGTCATTCCATTTCTGGTGGTATGTGGAACGTCACATAACTCCTCACAGTTTGAGAGTTATGGCCTTACGAAGTTGGAGGACCCTCATATGTTGGATTGAAGCCCCAAAAGGTCAAAGAAGTCAAAGTTCTTACAAAGAAGAGATTATTTAAATAACAAAGTGAAGTGACAAAGTCAAAGAGGATTATTTAAATAATAAAGTGAAGTGATAAAGTCAAAGAGGATTATTTAAATAATAAAGTAAATGGAGAACTTTCTAATTATGGAAAGTGGTTATAAGAAGGTTAATCCTAAACTGAGGAAAATGAGTTAAGTAGTCAAATGGCTATTGGATATATGGACAAGTGGCAAATTGGGCAAAGTTGGACATAGGTGACTATGTGGACAAAGTGGTCTAGAAGATGCTTCTAAGGAAGCTACATGAAAGTATAAATAAGAGGCAAGGCTCTCTCATTTTAATCAGAATTGAGCATATTGAATATCTATAGGGGATTGAGGTAACCAAAGGATATCTAAGTTGTATTTCAGAGGGAAGATGAAGTAAAGAAGGCCGAAATTCAAAGGAGGGTAAATTCTTTTAATGATGCTTTCTAAGGTATGTTATTTACAGGTCATCTTACCATTTGCGCAATAACTTTTTTTCTAGAATGATTCAAACCATGAAAATGACAGTCCATTGAGGAAACATATCCAAGTAATTTTGGTACGAATTTTAGCTTGTGGGTCGTTGTATGTTTTGAGTTACACTAAGTGGAAAATAGGGTTTGTGGCTAGTCCTGAAACTAGTCTAAAACATGGGTTTCTGGTAAAAACATCATAATTGTTTCATAATAGATTCAAATTCGACAAGACCAAATGTCTTGGTTAGAGTACAGTCTGTAGTATTGTGTGTACAATTTTCAGATCCATACAATAAATATTATGTGCAGGGCATGCTCTACAAGTTCTCTCTCTAGAATAAGCCAGAATTCAACAAGGTATGCCATTTTTGCTATAACTCCTTTTCTGAGAGGTTCCAAGTAGTGACACCTCGAGGAACTGTACAAAATACACAGAAGAACATTGTGTACTATTTTCAGATCTTTATTCATTATAGGTACATAGTTATGATTATTTCAAGTTAGGGTTGTTGACTAATCTGAAACTAGTCATGTGAGACTAAAGTAAAGTTTGATGAAAATGCTAGTCTCTTGTTGTTAAAGTTAAGGAAGGTTTGCAAGCATGTGATCATATACACCAAGTCTATTATAGATTTACAAATCAGATTTGGATGATGAAATTGATGAGATATTTTGGTTGAGGTTGAGGTACAGGTTGGTGCATGGTTGATGCACTTGTTTATGGTACAGGTTGATTATAGGTTGAGGTATAGATTGATGCATGGTTCAAGTTATTGGTACAAGTTGTTTGGTGCAGGTTGATTGGTATAGGTTTATAGCAATATATCTCACAGTGATAGTGTGATAGTGGTTCCATCATTCTACTTATACGTTAGGGTGGTTAGACGAGGAAAGGACAGGTGGTTGTAGCCCCAGGGGGTTGTAGCCGGAGAACATAGGGGGTTGTAGCCTCCTTCTGGTTGTAGCCAAATAATTGGGGAGTTGGAGCTTCCCTCAGGCTGTATCCTGAGAAACTAGGGGGTTGGAGCCTCCTTCCAGTTGCAGTGGGAAAACAAAGGAATTTGGTGCTTCCAATGAATGTAATTCTTCAAGACGTATAAGAAAAATCATTTTGTTGTTTTCTCTCGCCTTGGGTTTCCACGTAAAATCATTGGTGTACTGTGTATTTGTATGATTATTCATTTGTTCATTGTTTATTTACTCTGAAAATATTGGATGATAATGCTACATTGATATAACATTTGCATTATATGGTTAAAAAGGATTAGATTGCTCTATTACTGATTCACCCTCCCTCTCAGTAATCCAACACCATCTCCAATGAACAACACATCAACCAAGCGTATGAGATGACAATCTTACTTGATTATTTAATCCCAAGAATGTGATTATTTCATTAGTGTATTATTTTCTCATCAATTTTATTATGTGCGAGTGGACTCCTTCAATTGAGCAGCGCCCACAACAATTGGTTGAGTAGTGCCCACAAACAATCAACAATCATTTATGACTAAAATATTTCAGTGGGCTTGTATTTAACAACATCCTTGATCATTTATGAGCAATCTTTTGGGCTTGCACATCTTCTTGATTTCAAGCAGCAATCATGAGCAACCAGTGTTCTTCAAAACTTTTCTCGAGCAAAAACAACAACTTCTAGGAGAAAAACTTCTCAATTCCAGATTTCTTTAACTTCTTATCTTGATTAGGACCCATGAGCAATCCTCAAGCACATAGTAGAATCCACAATCATATCAAACAATTTCACGAGCATCTCAAACAACTCTTCCATCCAAAATCATTTTTTCTAACTTGTCTTTGTTCAAGTCACACAACAACAGAACCAAAATGTTGTATTCCAAGGATTAGAGGAAAGCATTCAAGAAGATAGAATTACATTGTAGCAAGAATATTAGGGACACACATGCACTCAAGAACATAGAGAGATTTGTGGGAAGGTTAACCAACCAAGTTTGTATTCTTTCTTCATGAGTATATATACATAGGAGAGATGGTTGGAGTGGAACAAAGTCACCAACTTAAAGAGAACTTTGCAAAGTTCTCGTTTTTTAGAGGTAGCACCATTTTTTGAAATGGGAGTAAAAAATGTGACCTCTAAAAAATGAGAACTCTACCAGTAGCACGTTTTTGGGGGGTGGTTAAAATTATGACTTGTTTGATAACTCAACCTTGTGAATCGATATTTTTGTGAATAATACCCTTAAAATAGACCCTTAAATTCCAACTTGTTTGAAATCATGGCCATCACAAAAACTTAAAACCTTAAAATTGACCTAGAGTCGAAAAGTGATGCTATCGGTATCACCCATTTTTTTTTAGTAAAAATTAATAGATAATTTAAATTGTGACCTTCAGAGTTGATACCATCGCAAAGAAGAAACTCAAAATTGACTCCTAAAAAGCTACTTAAATATTTGTATTTTTATTTCATTTTAATTCAATTTTAAATTTACAT
>ML782394.1:643168-668080 GCA_009831015.1 Picea engelmannii | reverse complement strand
AGATATAGATATAGATATAGATATAGATATAGATATAGATATAGATATAGATATAGATATAGATTAAAGTGGCATTTTAGGAGTCAATTTCGAGTTTCTTCTCCGTGATGGTACTAGCTCTCAAGGTGTGATTTCAATTATATATTAATTTTAACTTCAAAAAAAAATGGGTGATACCAATAGCATCACTTTTCGACTCGAGGTCAATTTTAAGGTTTTAATTTTTTGTAATCACCATGATTTCAAACAAATTGGAATTTAAGGGTCAATTTTAAGGGTTTTTTCTACAACCATATCGATTCTCAAGGTTGTGATGTCAAACAAGTCGGAATTTTAACCACCCTAAAAAAAAGGGTGGTACGGGTAGCACCTCTTTTTAAAATGGGGGTTGATTTTGTTGTTTTTGACGCAAAAATATGAGTTTTTTCTACCAGAGTTCTCGTTTTGAGGACATGATTCTCGTTAAGTTGGTAAGTATGTTGCGGTTGCACCCACTCCAACTAATCATTAGTTAGGTGCATTTATGTCCTACATGCATTTCCTTACTTTAGTACATGTGTTCACATATTATCATATGTTGGTATATAATATATGATGACTATTACAAGGGCCTAAGAGTCCTCCTCAACACCACTATTGAGCAAGTATTCCTTCCAGTACTGTGTTGAGGACCTACATTCTATGGGTCATGGGAATCTTCTGCATCTGTGCAAGGAACACATCAACTAAGTATGTTCCATCAAATTGGGGTAGGTTGTAGGGTCCTAGTCTATTATTGTGCGTCATTTTGGTGATTCACGCACATATTCTTGTTGAAACCTCATAAATATCTTTATGCCATCTCTCCATAACATTGTTTGGATCTGTGTCATAGGAGTGTACACTTCTCCAAGTCACCTCACCATTAGATATGGGGTTGACATAGTCCTCCCTACACCCTGTAATGTTATATATGTTCTCAATGATGGAGCTCTATGCATCCTCATTCACAGGTTCATCATATATGTTTCCCTCATTTGGATCCAATGGCACGATGACACGCAAGGTATCTGTTTCAAATGACATTTGTCATTTCTTCATATCCAAGACTACATTGTTTTCAAATGTTTATTCAATACCAAGTCGATAGGAGTAGGGGTTTGAGTCATCCATAATCTCAAACACCTCAAATTATGCTATGGTCTTCACCCCTTCAATGTTCACCTCCACTTGCTCCAGTTGAATGATGGGAAAAAATCAGTATTGGTTATCCAACATGAGTTGAGTGGGGGACCACACCAAGTTTCACTTACCCATCAACTCCCAAGATTTATTTATCAAGATTTTCATATCGGATCCCAAGTCCAACATGACACCGTCCATCGCATAGCTTCCAATTTCAACTGTCATCTTGAACTCTCTTCCTGTGCGCTTATGTTTTCTCACTTGGTGCATATCCATTTTTGACAATGGGATAGATATAGCTATAGTGGTCTCTTATTCCCCCATACATCTTGTCAACATATGGGTTAATATATTTGCACCCTTAGGGTCACTTAACATTTTAAGGAAACAACACAAGAAATTACTTACTTGGTCCTTTGATTCCTACTCGTGGAAAGCATTTCATTGTGTTTCTTCTCGTATCATGTGTTCCATCTCTATGTGCACGTATTCTCCCTCCATTACCTTTTGTTTAGCTTGTTGTAAATCTTCATGTGTTGGGCATACATGTTACATTCTTTGCAAGATTGGTTCCATGTTCAGTACACCCATATGGGAGTCTCGAGGGGTAGGGGGGCATTTGTTTTTGGTGGTTTTCAACACATGGTTTTTGCCAATGGTTTTCTAATTTTGATTAAGGAATTTTGTTTGTTGACTAATCAAGTTGGTATGCAAGTTGAAAAATTCCATGTATGGGTTAAAGCAATTACAAAGGATGTGGTATCAAAATTTTGATACTTATATGTTGGGACTTGGCTTCACCAGGAGCAAAGCGGATCACTATGTATTTCAAATTAATTGTTGATCATCTTGTTTATTTGGTCTTGTATGTGGATGATATGTTGTTGATAGGAAATGACAAGCAGATTATCCAGGATGTGAAAACTCAGTTTTCCTCTAAATTTTACATGAAGGATCTTGGTGATGCAAATTTCATTTTGGGCATGGAAATTAAAAGAGATCGAGAAAAAATGAAACTTTGGTTAAATTAGAGGAAATATGTTGAGACAATACTGCATAGGTTTAATATAAAGAAATGTAAACCGGTCAGGGTTCCTATTCTTGTAGGTGTAAATTTATCTATGGATCAGTGTCCCAAGACACAGGAAGAGGAAGAGGACATGTCCCATGTTCCATATGTGAGTTTGGTTGGTAGTTTGACAACTTCCCAGGGGTGCAATGTTTGCAAACGAATTCTATTTAGGGAACTCGGTACACCATCAAAAAGGTCTAGCTGAGGAGTACACATTTTGAACGAACCAGTACATGCCTTTAATGATTTATTGGGAATTGCCACATAAAAAAAAAAAAACATTGTTTAAGGCCTCAAAAAGGCCCCGAAAGTTTGGGACCCAAAAAACCATAGAAAAACTTCCAATATGTGAAACCATTATGAATTAGTGGAACAGGTTGGTGGCCACTAGTATCCACTTGGATCATTCCTCCCCAATTAGGAATAAATATTCCATATTGCTTCAATTCCATCCATTATATGGGGAAATTTCTGTTGAATCTGACTAGTGAGACACTTTCCCTGGTGAAGACATTGCCCTACTTTGACAACCTGATAGAGTTGGATGTTCTACTGGTGGATGCTCTTCATCTTGGTGTCCATTATTTGATCAACTGTCTCCTATTCAATGTAATCAAGATTGAGTTCTATAGGGGCCAAGTGCTCGGTTGCGTCCAAAGTGTCCAGGAGAGGTGGAAAATAAGGTTGAAATAATTCCACATTAAATACAAAGTGCAATCCCAGGAAAGGGGGAATAATTAATTCAAAAAAATCATACACAACCTTGGTGATGGTGTAAGGCTCACAATGGAGTGGGTGGAAAATCCGATGGGGTCCTATGAGGTTCTCTTTTTGCAAATGAAACAATACCTTATCTACCACCTGAAACTTGTTTGGTACATGGTGTTGATCATGGCGTTACTTGTATTTGGTATTGGCTTTCTAAAAAATGTCATGAACTTGTTGTTGAATGTGCTAGATTCACTCAAAAAAATTGGTTGCTCGATCATCCTTGGTATGAGCATGGGAGGAATTTTCTTGTGCAACTGCAGTGGGAGAGCTACGTCAATTGGGGGGTAATGGTTGGAACCCCAAGAACACATGAAAAATGATTGTGGCCAATAGAGCTGTGGAGGGATTTGTTGTATATATGTTGAACATAAGGAAGGCTCTCATCCCATGTGTATGGATGTTCGGAATTGTACATCCTCAAGATATGGACAATCATCATGTTCACTACCTTTGTTTTTCCATTAGTCTGTGGGTGGAAGAAAGTCGATTTGGTCTTCTTGGTGTCCATCATCGACCATATTCTAGACCAAAAAGTACTCAGGAACCTACTATATCGATATGAAATAATGGTCTGTGAGAGCCCAAAATGGACCCAAACACGTTGAAAGAAGAGCTTAGTGGTGGCCATGGAAATTAAAAGAGATCGAGGAAAAATGAAACTTTGGTTAAATCAGAGGAAATATGTCAAGACAATATTGCAGAGGTTTAATATGAAGAAATGTAAATCGGTCAGGGTTCCTATTCCTATAGGTGTAAATTTATCTATGGATCAGTGTCCCAAGACACGGGAAGAGGAAGAGGACATGTCCCATGTTTCATATGTGAGTGTGGTTGGTAGTTTGACAACTTCCCCGGGGCGCAATGTTTGCATACGAACTCTATTTGGGGAACTCGGTACACCATCGAAAAGGTCTAGCTGAGGAGTACACATTTTGAACGAACCAATACATGCCTTTAATGATTTATTAGGCATTGCCACGTCAAAAAAACCGTTGTTTAGGGCCTCAAAACGGCCCCAAAAGTTTGGGACCCAAAAAACCATAGAAAAACTACCAATATGTGAAACCATTATGAATTAGTGGAACAGGTTGGTGGCCACTAGTATCCACATGGATCATTCCTCCCCAGTTAGGAATAAATGTTCCATATTGGTTCAATTCCCTCTATCAGATGGGGAAGATTATGTTGAATCTGATTAGTGAGACATTTTCCCTGGTGAAGACATTTCCCTACTTTGACAACCCGATAGATTTGGATGTTCTACTAGTGGATGCTCTTCATCTTGGCATCCATGATCTGATCAACTATCTCCTATTCAATGTAGTCAGGATTGAGTTCTATAGGGGCCAAGTGCTCAGTTGCGTCCAAAGTGTCCAGGAGAGGTGGAAAATAAGGTCGAAACAATTCCACATTAAATACAAAGTGAAATCCAAGGAAAGGGGAATACTTAATTCAAAAAAATCATACACAACCTTGGTGATGGTGTAAGGCTCACAATGGAGTGGGTGGAAAATCCGATGGGGTCCTATGAGGTTCTCTTTCTGCAAATGAAACCATACCTTATCTCCTACTAAAACTTGTTTGGTACATGATGTTGATCATGGCATTACTTGTATTTGGTATTGGCTTTCTACAAAATGTCATGAACTTGTTGTTTAATGTGCTAGATTCAATCAAAAAATTTGGTTGCTCAATCATCCTTGGTATGAGCATGAGAGGACTCTTCTTGTGCAACTGAAATGGGCAAAGCTACGTCAATGGGGGGTAATGGTTGGAACCCCAAGCACACCGGAAAAATGATTGTGGCCAATTGTGGAGCGATTTGTTGTAGCTATGTTGAACATAAGGAAGGCTCTCATCCCATGTGTATGGATGTTTGGAATTGTACATCCTCAAGATATGGGCAATCATCATGTTGACTACCTTTGTTTTTCCATTAGTATCTGGATGGAAGAAAGTCGATTTGGTCTTCTTGGTGTCCATCGTCAACCATAGTCTAGAACAAAAAGTACTCAGGAACCTACTATCTCGATATGAAATAATGGTCTGTGAGAGCCCAAAATGGACCCAAACACATTCAAAGAAGAGCTTAGTGGTGGGCATGGAAATTAAAAGAGATCGAGCAAAAATGAAACTTTGGTTAAATCAGAGGAAATATGTCGAGACAATATTGCAGAGGTTTAATATGAATAAATGTAAACCGGTCAAGGTTCCTATTCTTGTAGGTGTAAATTTATCTATGGATCAGTGTCCCAAGACATGGGAAGAGGAAGAGGACATGTGCCATGTTCCATATGTGAGTGTGATTGGTAGTTTGACAACTTCTCGGGGGCACAATGTTTGCATACGAACTATGTTTGGGGAACTCAGTACACCATCGAAAAGGTCTATATGAGGAGTACACATTTTGAATGAACCGGTACATGCCTTTAATGATTTATTGGGCATTGCCACATAAACAAAACATTGTTTAGGGCCTCAAAACAGCCCCAAAAGTTTGGGACCCAAAAAAACATAGAAAAACTACCAATATGTGAAACCATTATGAATTAGTGGAACAGGTTGGTGGCCACTAGTATCCACATGGATCATTCCTCCCCCATTAGGAATAAATGTTCCATATTGCTTCAATTCCCTCCAGTATATGGGGAAACTTCTGTTGAATCTGACTAGTGAGACACTTTCCCTAGTGAAGACATTGCCCTACTTTGACAACCCGATAGACTTGGATGTTCTACTGGTGGATTCTCTTCATCTTGGCATCCATGATCTGATCAACTATCTCCTATTCAATGCAGTTAGGATTGATTTCTATAGGGGCCAAGTGCTCAGTTGCATCCAAAGTGTCCAGGAGAGGTGAAAAATAAGGTCGAAACAATTCCACATTAAATACAAAGTGAAATCCAAGGAAAGGGGGAATACTTAATTCAAAATAATCATACACAACCTTGGTGATGGTGTAAGGCTCATAATGGAGTGGGTGTAAAATCTGATGGGGTCCTATGAGGTTCTCTTTCTGCAAATGAAACCATACCTTATCTCCCACCTGAAACTTGTTTGGTACATGATGTTGATCATGGTGTTACTTGTATTTGGTATTGTATTTTCTACAAAATGTCATGAAATTGTTGTTGAATGTGCTAGATTTACTCAAAAAAATTGGTTGCTCGATCATCCTTGGTATGAGCATGGGAGGACTTTTCTTGTGCAGCTGCAATGGGAAGAGCTACGTCAATGGGGGGTAATGGTTGGAACCCCAAGCACACCTGAAAAATGATTGTGGCCAATAGAGATGTGGAACGATTTGTTGTAGATATGTTGAACATAAGTAAGGCTCTCATCCCATGTGTATGGATGTTTGGAATTGTACATCCTCAAGATATGGACAATCATCATGTTGACTACCTTTGTTTTTCCATTAGTCTGTGGGTGGAAGAAAGTCGATTTGGTCTTCTTTGTGTCCATCATCGACCATAGTCTAGACCAAAAAGTACTAAGGAACCTACTATCTTGATATGAAATAATGGTCTTTGAGAGCCCAAAATGGACCCAAACACGTTCAAAGAAGATCTTAGTGGTGGCCTCAGCTATGATTCTCTTCTTACAAGGTGCCAAAATGACCATCTTAGAGAATTGATCAATGACCATGAAGACATAGTCATTCCCATGCTTGGTTGAAGGAAGACCAGACATGTAATCTATGGAGATGGAATCCTAAGACCTATTGGGGGTAGGAAGAGAGGTGTATAGCCCTTTCTTCTTGATAGTGGGTTTGGAAATGGTGCAAGAAATGAATAATTTGATGTACTTGTGGACATCTTGTCGAAGCTTCGACCAACAAAATGATTTTGCAATATAGTAATTGTTTTCTCCACACCAAAGTGTCCCGCTGCTTGATTGTAAAGAGCTTCCCAAATAATCTTTGCATGCTCACTTGAAGGAACACAAAGATAGCTCAGATGGCATAGAATTCCATCCTGGAGATGGAATAATGGAACTAGTTTTCATGAACTCAATTTCTTACAGGGTGCAGTCATTGTCGTTATTGTATAATTATGGCCACCTAGATGTCTCATGCCCACAAGAGTTAAGAATTGTGGTTAGTGCCACAACTGTGGGTCAACTGAGGAAGTATATGACATGGATGGTACTACCCTTCCTGTACTTTATTTTCAAGTGGAATTGATGCAGGTACATGGACCACTTATGATGGAAGTCATTATGCAAATTTCTTTGTGTCTGCATGAATTGCATAGGCATGTGATCGGTGTGGATGATCGTTTCCTTCCCCAGAATATAATTCTTCCATTGTTGACATGCCTACACAATGGAGTACATATCTTTGTCATAGGTAGGGTATCTATGAACAATATCAAATAGTGTTTCACTATGATAGGCCACTAGATTCCCATGTTGAGCGAGGACTGCACCGATAGCATAATCTGAAGCATCTGTCTCAATATAAAAGGGTTGTTGCGTGTCTGGAAAAATAAGGACTGGTGTTGAGCATAGGAATAATTTCAAATCCTCGAATGCTTTATATTGGGATGCAGTGCAAACAAACTTGATCTTTTCTCCCCCCTTTATCACCTAGCTTAGAGCCTAAGCAATATGAAAGAACCCCAACACAAAGTTGCGATAGAATTTGGTGATGCCCAAGAATCTATGGAGATTAGTCAATGTATTCAAGGCTATCCAATCTTGAATGGATCCACATGCACACCCTAATCATCCATGTTGTATCCCAAATATTGGATTCTTTGCATGTTGAAGGAACACTTCTCCAAATTGGCATATAACTTGAGTTGTCGCAGGGTGTCCAAGACCTGTTGAATGTGCTTAAAATGTTCCTCCTGGGTTTTTATAAATATGAGGATGTCATCCAGATATACGACCACAAAGGAGTTTTTGAATGGTTGCAATATATCATCCATCATCTGCTTGAATGTGGTCAGGGCATTAGTCAATCCCAAAGGCATGAACAAGCACTCGAAGACACCTTCTTCAAACTTGAAATATGTCTTCCATACATCATTTTTTTCAGTCGACACCTGGTGGTAGGCTGACTTCAGATCAATCTTAGTGAAAAATTTTCCTCCCTCGAGTTGATCAAGAAGATCATCAATTCGGAGGATCGGGTACCGTTTTTTTATGGTGATCTTGTTCAGGGCTATGTAATCAATACAAAGTTGCCATGTCACATCCTCCTTTTGTAGCAGAACATTTGGGTTCTTGCAAGGTGAGGAGCTTGGTCTGATGTCTCCCTTCAAAATTAGTTCTTGGATCTAGAAATTGATTTCTTCATTCTCCATACCATAATGCCTGTATATAGGGACGTTAGGCAAAGGAGAACCAAGTGTCAAATCAATTGATTGTTTTACTTGACAGTGCAAAGGCACTGCAGTAGATGAGGCAAATATGTATGTGTGCTCTTCTACAATCTTTCCACCTATTGTTGTTGTGTAGAGAGACCTCATGCAAACAAAATTGTGATTGTAGTGACTTTATGTTTACCTTTCGACCAAACCATAAAGAGGACAAATATCTATTTCTAAGAGACCACCTTTCTGCACTGTTTCACGAAGATCAAAGAGATCACCGTAGTTGGGACTGCCTCTGATACGTTGTAGATTTGACCTCCCAAAGTAATAATGACACTATAGGGCCTAGATTCATAAACAATATGACAATTTCACATATATGGTTGTCCTAAAATAACATCACAAACTTCAAGGGGGGAAACATCACACAATACCTTGTCTTTGAAGAGTTTGCATCGTAGTGTAGGTGACATTGTTGACTAATGTTGATGTCTCATCCTTGGATGATAAAACCGATGGTGTATGGCTAAGAGTGCAACATCATTGTTAGGATCAACCTCTTGATGACCTATGTTGAGATTAGGTTCTTCTAGCTACCACTATCAACAATGAAATGGAGGGGGATCCCTTTCACCCACATCTTTGAGTGCAAGAGGCACTCCCCTTCTTTAGTCTCCTCTAGTTCCCCTGGCTGGAATTTTGTGGTAGTGACGGTGACACTGGGTTCTATGTCAATGATTTATTTTCCTTTATTTGGTTTTGAATCAAAGTCTAAGTTGGCATCCAACTCTGCGGATTTTATCTCAGCCAAAAATGATTGTTTGGAGCGACATTCATCAATGTTGTGCAAGGTATTTTGTGGAACTCACACCACTTTACAGTGTCCTTCTTTGAATTCTTGTTACCCTTCTTTGTTAGTGACTTGGACTGGTTGTCTTCGGGTTGTCCATCCTTTCTTTGTCCTTTTCTTTGGGAGTTAAGGCCACCTTTACTGTGATTTTGTTGCGATGGGTTTGCAAAGTTGAAATATCACTTATTATTTTGCTTGAACTTTTGCTCAATCTTGACAACATATCGGTAAACGAATTTCAGTGAGGAGATGTCCAAGAACTCCATATATGTTTGGATGTACCTATGTAGGCCATTTCGGTACTTCAAGACCAAGTGTCGCTCGAAGTATTTAATACCTAACTTTGTGTGCAAGGTATGTAAAATGTTGGTGTACTTCGACACCATTTGGTCTCTCTCTTGACAGAGAGTTGTCTATCTTGTGTATTGGTCATCATAATTTCCAACAAGGTAGTATTGCTCCTTGAGGGAATAAAAAAAAGCCACCCAAGTGGATTCTGGCCCAAAAATTGCAAACTCATCTTTGACATGTTGATCACAGTAAGTTTCCCACCAATATCTAACATGGGGAAGATATTTAAGGAGCACGAAGGTGATTTTTTTACCGTTGGAAAACTTTTGGATAGAGAAATAACCCTCTGGTAGACTTAACCATTTTTCCAAGGCATCAACATTTATTTGGCCTTCAAATAAAGGAATATCAAAGTTAATGTGTACCTTGAAGGGTGTCGCACCTCCGAAGTGACTATTGGTTGAAGGTGTTTTTGTCGTTGTTGGTAGTTGTTGAAGGATCTGGGATAAATTATCCATCATCTTGTTCCTCTGTTGCGCGGGGGATTCCTCAAGCAAAAGTTTGATAGGATTCCCTGCTCTGTCATATCTCTTTTATTTTTCCATGGGAGGTTGATTGGGCTAGTGAGAGTAGTTTTCCTCAAGAGAAACTATCTCAATATGCAACTCTCTATACCCTGACCTCGTTGGGAACATGCACTAAGAAACGACAAGGCACAAACTACTCTGACACCACTTATTCATATTATATTGAAAATGGAATGAAGGAAAAGATATAACAAGGAAACACACAAATAATTTGCAAGGAACAAATTAATACAGTTAAACTCATATTCTATTAATGAAAATTTGAAATATAAAAGACCGTAAAATGCAAAGCACACAAGATAGCTAGAATTGTGGTATCTTGTATCTGAATATAGAAATGTCACGACTACACTCATTCGAAAGAAGTTGATTACAAATAGGCCAAAAAGGCGTTTTAACATAAAGCATCAATGAAAAAACCCTAAACCTCCAAAACCCTAACCCCAGAAGATGAAACGCCAAAAGGTGTGTGGGCTCTGTTGTGGTTAGTTGATACATCAACTTCTCGGGGGCACAAATTTTTCATATGATCTCCATTTGGGGTGCTCGTGTAACACCCTGTTTCCCCTAGTTTGTAAAAATAACTGGACTGGCCAGAACTGTGGCAAACTCACGAATGTGAATATGTGATGTGAATGGAACTTGTGGAAAAGGTCAATGAATGTGAATAACATTATGAATTTATATTGCAGGACTGCTGAGAGGGGATGTGCTGGAAAAGAGAACACGATGGCGGTGGAAGGCACCTGGAAAGGTGGCGTTAACTTCCATCGAGAATTAATACCGTATTTGGACTCCACTGGCCCGGAGAACCAAAAGCGACTCACTGGCCCTGAATTAAATATCTCGTAGGTTGGCAGGTGGATGGCCCCTCAGGGATTAATGAGGGATGGGGAGGTGAACCGCCAATCCGTAGAGCCATCATGACTGACCAGTGTGAGGGAAATCGAGCCACACGCAACCTCGCAAGAGGATAAGGCGTGGGGTAGAAGCGATTGGGGGCAAACGCGAGGGGAGGAAGAGAACTCTAGAAATACGCAGAGTGAGTGATAGAAGAGAGGAAGGAGAGTAACCTTCGCTCCTGGTCACTGGAAAATAGAGACACAGTCTCACAACATCGTGGTCTCAGCTCGGGGGTGGCTAGTGGTAAATCCATTGGGAGTCGTTGAGCCTACGATTGGGCGGAAATGAGCACCCCTCTCAGCAGTTGCTTAACCCCTGGTGTTATTTCTGATAAGTGTTTTGCCTCTGGCATCTTGAAATATATATATTTATTCTGATAATTATGCCCTTAAGCTGTGAAACTGTGAATGATTTCATTGTAAGAATGTTTGTATGGTGTTTTGATCAATATTGGTAGATGCATGTTTATAATGGAAAGACTACGTATGGATTATGTCTTCATAAATCACTATTTATATGCTTACTGACCTAATTCAGACCGCATGTTTGATTTGTGGGAGAAAGGTACCCTTATATGCCTCAATTAGTACCCTGGGTAAGAACCTCCCCATAGAGATACCCTCTGTGAAAATCCCATCAAGAACCGGGAAAGCGAATGTGAAGGCGCAAGGCCTTAGTAACCCTGCACGAGGAGAAACGATCCTCTTGAAAATCCGAGATGGCAGCATAAGGATGAAGTATCGAATCGACGGACGAGATCCCGTCGGGAGATCTGTGGTCACTCACGACCGTCAAATCAGAGGAAGAAGATGGAGTGTTAAGTGCCTTATCCCTAATAAGTGTCAAATCGACGGACGAGATCCTGTCAGGAGACCTGTGGTCACTCATGACCATCAGATCGGAAGAAGAAGCTGGAAGGTTAAGTACCTTGACCCTAAATAGGTGTTGATCAACGAACGAGATTCCATCGGGAAATCCACGGTCACACCTGACTGTTAGATTGGTAGGAGAAAGTAGGGTGTTAAACGCCCTACCACTTGGTTTCTCTGTGTCTTCGTGGGTAGCAAAGAGATCGAGACCGTAGATCTCCAAGGTCCATGGGAGTATCTGGACCGTTGATTTTTCCACATCCAGGGAGTCGTGGAAGAATGCATGGGTAGGAATCAATCTGAGCTGTCAAATCTCGGCTGGAAATCCCAACAGCCGTTGGATCTGTCAGGAGTTACCCAAGGGTTAAAACCCCAATGTATAGGGGCGAAAGCCCTGGAATAGATCTAAGTCGTCCGAATGACGGAGGCCACGTGTCGTAAGATTACCCATTTCGGGAAATCAGAAATCACGGAATCGGGAATCCTGATGACGAGGGTTCAGGATTTTCCATGGCGAAAGCCCTGGAATAGATCTGAGTCGTCCGAATGATGGAGGCCACGTGTCGTAAGATTACCCATTTCGAGAAATCAGGAATCGCGGAATCGGGAATCCTGATGACGAGGGTTTGGTATTTTCCATGGCAAAAGCCCCAGAATAGATTTGAGCCATCCAAATGACGGAGGCCACGTGTCGTAAGATTACCCATTTCGGGAAATCGGGAATCGCGGAATCGGGAATCCTGATGACGAGGGTTCGGGATTTTCCATGGTGAAAACCCTGGAATAGATTTGAGTCGTCCGAATGACGGAGGCCACGTGTCGTAAGATTACCCATTTCGAGAAATCAGGAATCGCAGAATCGAGAATCCTGATGACGAGAGTTCGGGATTTTCCATGGTGAAAACCCCAGAATAGATCTGAGTCGTTCGAATGATGGAGGCCACGTGTCATGAGATTACCCATTTTGGGGAATCGGAAATCGCGGGATCGAGAGTCATGGTGATGAGAGATCGGGACTTTCCATGGTGGAAATCCTGGGATATATCTAGACCGTCCGATTTACAGAGGTTACGTGTCGAGAGGTTAACCACATCGTGAAATCGGGGATCGAGAATTCGGGAGTCCCGTGATCGAGAGTTCGGACTCTCGTGATGATAAACCCTGATGAACGGACGAGATTCTTTCGGAGGATCTCAGGGTCTGTAACGATCATTAGATGTGAGGAAGAGACACCGGCTTTAAGCCGGAGCACGAACGTGCATTAGGGTAAGTAACGAGCAGATCTGGACGGTTGGAATCCACCCGCCTAGATCTACGATTGAGGTTTCATTCTGGAGCCCCCTTGTTGTTCTGCCTTTAGCGGTGGGGGGGGGGGTCCGGAATCGAATGTGCAACTCTTGAACGGTTGAGATTAATCCACCTTGATCAACGGTGATCAGGTGAATTCCGGACCCCCCTTGCCATTCTGCCTTTAATGGGGGGGAGGTCCGGAATAGTGTGGCGTGTGAAATGGGGCCCCCTCATGTCTTGTTGACTACCATGTTGCATTCCCCCTCTGCCATCTGTACTCCACTTAACCATGCAATGGGGCTTGTTCTCATTGGTTGTTCTCTAGCCCTGTTGGGATTCATCCCTATTGGTCGGACGCTAGCCCTATCGGGGTTCGGCGGTTGCAGAGTCGAACAATTCAACACCCCTATAGCGCCGAGGCGCGAAATACAAAGAGGCACCATGATTATTTGAACTATGAAAATGACCCACGACCACATGGGAATGAGGAGAGAGAAAGAGCTAGCTCGCGCTAGGTCGTCGTAGGTAATTCGGGGGCTCTGATTCAGCAGAAGACTAGAAAAAATTGATTGAGGTAGTGGGTATGTGACAAAGTGGTATCAGAGCATGGTTACAACACTTGACCTTCTTGGGCTTAGGCACGAGCCGTGTAAGAAGACATTGTCATCTGCGTTTTCTCCTTAAGAAGAAGGATTGCAAGATGAAACTGTAATCTGGGACATGAACTTTGTTGTCATGTTTTAGCGTTACGATGGCTACGTACTAAAATAGGTAGAGTCTCTTGCAATTGAGATGGCTGGATAGATAAGGATTAAGACCCAATTGAAAAACCCCTGTTATATGGGTATACATGTGAAAATATGAATTATGTGTAGGTTATAAAAATGTATCTAACTCTTGAATAACAACCAACGTTTGTCTTTTCTGCCAAGTGGACGATCAGCCGCGGGAATTTGCAGACGTTGAAAATGGTGACTCACCATGAGATGGGAGAAGGCTCCCACAATAGAGACGAAGAGTCTGACGAAAGAAGAGCAATAAGAACCCCTCCATATCTAGCCGAGACTGTGAGGAGTCTCATGGTTGAATTGCAAAGCTGCAAGGCCAACAATGAAAGGATGATGAGAGAACAAGAAAAGCAAATAGAAATTAATGAAGTTTTACTGCAAAGCTTATCCGACCTACAACGACAAATGCAACATGAACCCGATATGCAGAAACATGGTCATATCAGTGGCCATACTGAGAGGAGCACCTCAAGGAAGGTTCACCCCAGAGGTAAAGGACCAGTGCCAGACGATTCCACTAAGAAGGAAGCTGGCGATTCAGAAGGCTCTTCCAGCAGCAGGACCAGTTCCTATTCTTGAAGAAGACAAAAGAAGAAAAATACTTCCAAGGGTCATAAATTTGAGGAATTCAGAAAGTCCAAACCTCCCTCCTTCGACGGTGAGATAAAGAAGGGAGAGGAAGCCGAGGCCTGGCTACTTGGACTGAAGAAATACTCAGAGTCCATGATTTTTCAGAGAATTTGAAGGCGCGAGTGGCCACTTTCAATCTGAATGGAAAGGCTTCCATATAGTGGGAAGACCTTAAGAATATGAAAGGGGTCTGTGAGGAGGACCTGTCTTGGAAACAGTTTGAAAAGTACTTTTGGAAGAAGTATTTGTCGGAAAGATATTTTGACAAGAAGGCTAAAGAGTTTTATGAACTCAAACTAGGGCAACTCACTATAGAGGAATATGTCAACAAATTCCTCGACTTATTGAGATATGTACCCTACATCAAAGCAGAGAAGGTGAAGGCGCAACGCTTCATTAGTGGGCTACCCAAGGAATACCGGAACCGAATCGAATTTTGATGAGACAAAGACCTTAGAAGACACTATTCGAAAAGCAACATATTGTCATGAACAATATGGACCTCAGGCAGAGTCTCGTGGAGACTGGAAACAAAAGAGTGGTTCGAGATTTCAGAAAAAGGGAATCAAATCCTCAGGATTTAAAAACTACAAGAAGAACCCCAGAATGAACTTTCCAGCCCGGAGTGTACTCCAGCATAACTTTCCATCATCAGGCGGAAATAAAACTTCTGGACCTATACCAGTGAAGACTGATAACCCAAAGAGAGAACCTCTGAAATGTTGGGGTTGCGGAGAAGATCATCTCCTGAGAGACTATCCACATCGACAACAAAACAGTCGGAAATTTTATAACATTCAGGGAGCTACCACAGTCAATGATGTGGCAAGGAGTGTGCCGCAGATTTATGCAGCCTTGGATACTAACCAAGCTGACCACCAAGCTTCAGTGGTGGAAATAGAAGGTATGATTTTCAACCATCTGGTGTCTGTTTTGATTGAACCTAGTTCAAATTTGAGTTATATATCCCCTAGAGATGTTGAAAGGTGTAAGTTACAACCACAAAAAAAAACCAAGCCATGGTTGGTACAGTTAGCCACTGGCACCAAAAGAAGGGTAGAAGAGGTCATACCAGCCTGCCATTTAATGTTGGGTGAATTCCCCACCCAAGCAACCCTTAACGTATTACCCCTAGGATCGTACGATCTGTTGATTGGTATGGACTGGCTAGCCACCCATAAAGCCAAATTGGACTATTACCATAAAATTTTAGAATGTGTGAGCAAGGAAGGAAAAAGGATAACCCTCCAAGGGATCTGAAAACCGGTCTCGGTGAGGCAATTATCAGCCCTGCAAATTAGAAAGTATTGCCGAAAGGGATGTCCCCTATATGCAATACAGGTGTTGAAAACAATCGAAGGTGCTAAACCAAGCCCTGATGATCACCCTATCCTGAGAGAATACAAAGATGTGTTTCCAGAAGAGGTACCGGGTCTACCTCCGAGAAGAGACATTGACTTCTCGATAGAGCTCGCACCAGGAGCGGTGCCGGTGTCTAGGACACCCTACCGGGTGAGCACACCTGAGTTAGTGGAACTCAAATTACAATTGAAAGAAATGATGGATAAGGGTTATATTCGACCCAACGTGTCCCCATGGGGAGCACCAGTCATGTTTGTGAAAAAGAAGGATGGCACCCTTAGACTATGCATAGATTATAGACAACTTAATAAAGTAACCATAAAGAACAAGTACCCCTTGCCCAAGATCGATGATCTATTCGATCAGTTGGGAGGTGCGTCTATTTTCTCAAAGATTGACTTGAGGTCGGGATACCATCAAGTCCGAATCAAGGGTGAAGACATCCATAAAACTGCTTTCCGGACATGGTATGGTCACTATGAGTTTGTGGTAGTGTCATTTGGGTTAACCAATGCCCCTACCACTTTCATGTGTTTAATGAACAATGTACTCAGTAAATTCTTAGATAAATTTGCACTAGTTTTTATTGATGACATATTAATCTACTCTAAGAATAGAGAAGAACATGAAGAGCATCTTAGACTTGTGCTGCAAGTTCTAAGAGAGCATCAACTCTATGCTAAATTAAGCAAATGTGACTTCTTTCAGAAGCAAATACACTACTTGGGAGATTTTATGTCCGAGGAAGGGGTAGCAGTAGATCCTGACAAGATCATGTCTATCGTGGAATGGCCTACCCCAAAGGATGTCTCAGACATCAGATCCTTTATGGATTAGCGAGATACTATATGAGATTTATAAAAGGATTCTCCAAGATTGGTTGTCCAATCACTGCCCTCCAGAAGAAGGGGACAAAATTCTTGTGGACTCAGCAATGTGAAGAAAGATTTCAAACCCTGAAACATCTACTAACCCATGCCCCTGTGTTGAAAATCGCTAACCCAGAAGCTGACTTCCTTGTGTGCACAAATGCCTGTAAGGAAGGGCTCGGAGGAGTCCTCATGCAGGAAGGAAGTGTGATCTGCTATGAATCCCAAAAATTGAACGAACATGAAGTCAACTATGTGACTCATGATCTAGAACTGGCTGTCATAGTGCATGCCCTGAAAATGTGGAGGCATTACCTCCTGGGAAGAAAATTTGTACTTCTGACAGATCACTGTGGATTGTGATATTTGTTTGACCAACCAAAGCTCAATGCTAGACAAGCTAGATGGATGGCCCTCCTTAGTGAATTTGATTTTGAAATCAAACACATCAAAGGGAAAGAAAATAGGGTGGTCGATTCCCTTAGCAGAAGCATGAAAACAATTCACCTGGCAGCGGTGAGCACCTGTGAGAAAGATGTCAAGAACAAAGTCAGAAATGCACAGGAGACAGATCCCTTCGTTCAGACTGTGACCCTGTACCTACAGCAAGAACCCGCTGGAGTAAAATATGAAGGCTACCAGATGACCAAAGGAGGTCTACTCACTTACAGAGATAGACTGTACATTCCAAATTGTGATGACTTGAAGAGGTTCATTATGGATGAACTACATAAAAGACCATACATTGGTCACCCAGGATACCAGAAAATGATCACTGCAACCCGGAAACAATTTTATTAGCCTGGATTGAAGAAATACATAGTCAAATATTTGGCCCAATGCATAGAGTGCCAACAAGTTAAAGCAGATCATCGACACCCAGCAGGACTATTACACCCTTTACCCATCCCAGAATGGAAATGGGAAACCATCTCCATGGATTTTATCACTGGATCGCCAACTTCAACCAAACAGAATGACGCCATTATGGTAGTGGTGGATAAACTGAGCAAGTCTTCTCATTTCATTCCCATCAAATCAACCTGCAAGGCGATAGATATCGCCCAGATATTCATGAAAGAGGTATTCAGACTGCACGGTATGCCGAAAGAGATAGTGTCTGACAAAGACACAAAATTTACTTCCAATTTTTGGAAATCACTGATGGTTGGTTTGGAGACCAAATTGTTGTTTAGCACCGCCTATCACCCTCAAACCGATGGACAGACATAAAGAGTGAATCAAATATTAGAGGATATGTTAAGGATGCATGTAATGCATCAACCCAAGAAATGGGAAGACTACCTACCATTGGTAGAATTCGCCTACAACAACGGCTACCAAGCATCCTTAAAGATGAGTCCCTTTGAGGTCCTCTATGGTAGACCGTGTAATACTCTAGTCAGTTGGAGTAATCCTGTAAATAGGATTTCTTTTAAACCCGACATGTTGAAAGAAATGCAACAACAAGTGACTCAGATAAAACAAAATCTGAAGGTCGCTCAGAACCAATAGAAAAGTTATGT
Organism: Picea engelmannii; assembly: GCA_009831015.1. Lineage (NCBI taxonomy): Eukaryota > Viridiplantae > Streptophyta > Pinopsida > Pinales > Pinaceae > Picea > Picea engelmannii. The sequence goes on along the minus strand of ML782394.1, from coordinate 649,787 downwards.
TGATCAAAAGAGAACTCCAAGAGAGTTCAAAATGGGAGACCATGTATATCTCAGAATTAAGCCCAGAAGGAGTTCCCTCAAAATAGGAGCTTGTGCCAAGTTGGCACCCCGGTATTGTGGACCCTTTGAGGTTCTAGAAAGAGTGGGACCTGTAGCCTATCAGCTAGCACTTCCTCCCACAGTAAAAACACATAATGTTTTCCATGTTTCATTATTGAAGAAATATGTACATGATGCTAATCATATAATTGATTGGTCTGTGATCCAGGTGGAACCGAAGGGAGAATTTCTACCAGAACCCCAATGCATATTGGACAAAAAGGAAACCCCACTCTGGAACTGAACCATTGCACAGGTAAAGGTGCAGTGGAGACATTTTGGCCCAGATGAGGCTACATGGGAAATGGAGGATGCCATGAGACAGGCATATCCGATTTTATTTACTTCTGTACATACAATTCATGTTATAAGATAAGAACATCGAGGACGATGATCCTTTAAGGGGGAGGGAATTGACACCCTGTTTTCCCCAATTTGTAAAAATAACTGGACTGGCTAGAACTGTGGCAAACTCACGAATGTGAATATGTGATGTGAATGGACCTTGTGGAAAAGGTCAATGAATGTGAATAAAATTATGAATTTATATTGCAGGACTGTTGAGAGGGGATGTGCTGGAAAAGAGACCGCGATGGCGGTGGAAGGCACCTGGAAAGGTGGCGTTAACTTCCATCGAGAATTAATACCGTATTTGGACTCCACTGGCTCGGAGAACCAAAAGCGGCTCGCTGGCCCCGAATTAAATATCTCGCAGGCTAGAAGGTGGATGGCCCCTCAGGGATTAATGAGGGATGGGAAGGTGAACCTCCCATCCGTAGAGCCATCATGACTGACCAGTGCGAGGGAAATCGCGCCACACGCAACCTCGCAAGAGGATAAGGCGTGGGGTAGAAGCGATTTGGGGCAGACGCGAGGGGAGGAAGAGAACTCTGGCAATACACAGAGTGAGTGATCGCAGAGAGGAAGGAGAGTAACCTTCGCTCCTGGTCACTGGAAAACAGAGACGCAGTCTCACAACATCGTGGTCTCAGCTCGGGGGTGGCTAGTGGTAAATCCGTTGGGAGTCGTTGAGCCTACGGTTGGGTGGAAACGAGCACCCCTCTCAGCAGTTGCTTAACCCCTAGTGTTATTTCTGATAAGTGCTTTTCCTCTGGCATATTGAAATATATATATTTATTCTGATAATTATGCCCTTAAGCTGTGAAACTATGAATGATTTCATTGTAAGAATGTTTGTATGGTGTTTTGATCAATATTGGTAGATGCATGTTTATAATGGAAAGACTATGTATGGCTTATGTCTTCATAAATCGCTATTTATATGCTTACTGACCTAATTTAGACCGCATGTCTGATTTGTGGGAGAAAGGTACCCTTATATGCCTCAGTTAGTACCCTGGGTAAGAACCTCCCCATAGAGATACCCTCCGTGAAAATCCCATCAAGAACCGGGAAAGCGAATGTGAAGGCGCAAGGCCTTAGTAACCCTACACGAGGAGGAATGATCCTCTTGAAAACCCGAGATGGCAGCGTAAGGATGAAGTATCGAATCGACGGACGAGATCCCATCGGGAGATCTATGGTCACTCACGACCGTCAGATCGGAGGAAGAAGATGGAGTGTTAAGTGCCTTATCCCTGATAAGTATCGAATCGACGGACGAGATCCCGTCGGGAGACTTGTGGTCACTCACGACCGTCAGATCAGAAGAAGAAGCTGGAAGGTTAAGTACCTTGACCCTAAATAGGTGTTGATCAAGAAACAAGATTCCGTCGGGAAATCCGCGGTCACACCCGACCGTTAGATTGGTAGGAGAAAGTAGGGTGTTAAACGCCCTACCACTTGGTTTCTCTGTGTCTTCGTGGGTAGCGAAGAGATTGAGACCGTAGATCTCCAAGGTCCATGGGAGTATCTGGACCGTTGATTTTTCCACGTCCAGGGAGTCGTGGAAGAATGCATGGGTAGGAATCAATCTGAGCTGTCAGATCTCAGCTGGAAATCCCGATAGTCGTTGGATCTGTCAGGAGTTACCCGAGGGTTAAAACCCCAATGTATAGGGGAAAAAGCCCCGGAATAGATCTGATTCGTCCGAATGACGGAGGCCACATGTCGTAAGATTACCCATTTCAGGAAATCGGGAATCGCGAAATCGGGAATCCTAATGATGAGGGTTCGGGATTTTCCATGGCGAAAGCCCCAGAATAGATCTGAGCCGTCCGAATGACGGAGGCCACGTGTCGTAAGATTACCCATTTCGGGAAATCGGGAATCGCGGAATCGGGAATCCTGATGACGAGGGTTCAGGATTTTCCATGGCGAAAGCCCCGGAATAGATCTGAGCCATCTGAATGACGGAGGCCACGTGTCGTAAGATTACCCATTTCGGGAAATCGGGAATCGCGGAATCGGGAATCCTGATGACAAGGGTTCGGGATTTTCCATGGTGAAAACCCTGGAATAGATCTGAGTCGTCCGAATGATGGAGGCCACGTGTCGTAAGATTACCCATTTCGAGAAATCGGGAATCGCGGAATCGGGAATCCTGATGACGAGAGTTCGGGATTTTCCATGGTGAAAACCCTGGAATAGATCTGAGTCGTCCGAATGACAGAGGCCACGTGTCATGAGATTACCCATTTCGGGGAATAAAAAATTGCGGGATCGGGAGTCCTGGTGACGAGAGATCAGGACTTTCCATGGTGGAAATCCCGGGATAGATCTGGACCGTCCGATTTACGGAGGTTACGTGTCGAGAGGTTAACCGCATCGGGAAACCGGGGATCGAGAATTCGGGATTCCCGTGATCGAGAGTTCGGACTCTCGTGATGATAAACCCCGATGAACGGGCGAGATTCTTTCAGAGGATCTCAGGGTCTATAACAAACGTTAGATGTGAGGAAGAGACACCGAATTTAAGCCGGGGCGTGAACGCGCATTAGGGTAAGTAACGAGCAGATCTGGATGACCGAAATCCACCCGCCCAGATCTACGGCTAAGGTTTCATTCCGGAGCCCCCTTGTTGTTCTGCCTTTAGCGGTGGGGGGGGGGAGTCCGGAATCAGACGTGCAACTCTTGAACGATTGAGATTAATTCACCTTGATCAACGGTGCTCAGGTGAATTCCGGACCCCCCTTGTCATTCTGCCTTTAATGGGGCGGGGGTGTCCGGAATAGTGTGGCGTGTGAAATGGGGCCCCCTCCTATCATGTTGACTACCGTGTCGCATTCCCCCTCTGCCACCTGTACTCCACTTAACCGTGCGACGGGGCTGTTCTCATTGGTTGTTTTCTAGCCCTATTGGGATTCATCCCTATTGGCCGGACGCTAGCCCTGTCGGGGTTCGGCGGTTGCAGAGTCAAACGATTCAACACCCCTGTAGCGTCGAGACGCGAAATACAAAGAGGCACCATGATTATTTGAACTATGACCATGACTCGCGACCACATGGGAACGGGGAGAAAGAAAGAGCTAGCTCGCGCTAGGCCGTCGTAGGTAATTCGGGGGCTCTGATTCAGCAGAAGACCAGAAAAAATTGATTGAGGTAGTGGGTATGTGACAGCTCGGTACCCCGTCAGAAAGGCCTAGTGGAGGAGTACATATTCCAAACAACCTAGTTCATGCCTTTGGTGATCTACTGGGTGCTACAACGTCAAACAAACGTCATTTAGGGCCTCAAAACGACCCCAAAAGTTTGGGACATAAAAAACTGTATAAAAACAGCCAAGATGTGAAACCATTCTGAATTAGTAGAATAGGTTGGTGGACACCACTATCCACCTAGATCAATAGATTTCTATAAGGATATCGTGATTTCTTCGCATTTAATAAACAAACACAATGGGTAAAGTGGTTTCCATTAGCAGAATGGTGGTACAACACATCCTTCCATACTTCAAAAATGTCCCCATTTCTGGTACTTTATGGATATCATCCTCCCTCCATCACATCACCCTTGAAAGGGATTGCAAAGGTTCAAGCAGTGGAAGACCACATAGGGCACCAACAAGAGGTTCTCAAACTATTGAAGGAGAACTTGGTTATGACACAAAATAGGATGAAACAACAAGCAAATCAACATCACAATGAAAGGGAATTTGAAGTGGGGGATTGGGTATTTTTTAGGCTACAACCATATAAACAAATGTCCCTCAAGAAACAAAAGAAGGAAAATAAATCAGCACCCAAATATTATGGCCCCTATAAGGTTTTGCAAAGGATCAGAAGTATGGCTTACAAATTGGAGTTGCCTCCATCTTCATGTGTACATATAGTCTTCCATGTTTCTTTCTTAAAGAGGATAATCAACAACAAGATCCCAGGCCAAACTGTTTTACCAGAGATTAATGAAGAAGGGAAAATCATACTAGAAATAGCAACAATCCTTGAAGCAAGGATTAATTCGCTGAGAAATTGAGCAATTATTAAGTACCTCGTCAAATGGAACAACCTACCAGTGGAAGAGGCAACATGGGAAGGTCAATTCTTCATGCAGAAACACCCATGGTTAGTCAAGTGTTGAGGAAAACACTTTTTTGAAGTGGAGGGGCATGTTAAGCCCTAAAGAAAGCCCCATGTTATGTATAAAACCACTTATTAATCCTTAAATAATGAATTATTACATTTCTAGTGTTATATTTGTGTGTAAGCTAGAAACCTTCACTATACCCTTTCATTATAATTGTACCCTTTGTCCGACACACACACACACCCCAAGGAGACCTAGTCTTAGGATCATATTATTTCATCTTATCTTTTCTTCTAAATTGGATATATTGTAAAAGGAGAAGTGGATTATTCATTGGTGTCTAAAGTTGTATGAAAACTTCTCAAATGAACATCCTTTTAGGTAGGATGAGAACTTGGAGAAGGAGAGGTTCCATGTGGCCTCCCTCTCTAAGAAAGTGGGGGATGAGGATGAACAAATGTCCCTCAAGAAACAAAAGAAGGATAGGTTACAATCACTTAAGAGAATTCTAACACTCCTTATACATTTACACTATAAGGTTTGAAGGAAATTTTTAAATGTTTACACAAATTGATCATTGTATTAGGTCATTTGTCTCATGTTGGGAATTAGTTGATCACATGTCCTACATGTTGGGTCATGTTGCATGACCATTTGTCTAGGAGAAAGTGGCAAAGGTTCCTTGTCAACTTGGCTTGAGGGAACGGGCATGGTTGTATCACTTGGTTTAAACCAGGTATATGTGTCATGTTGAAGGGAGGTGTTGGAAGACCTCTGTGGTGCACTTGGTTCGTGTTAGGTAAAGAAAGAGAGAAAGTGCCCTTAAGGAAAAGGTATAAATGACATTGTTGGAGGAAACCATTCACTAAGAGGTTGTTTAGGAAGGTTTGTTGCATGAGTACTTGGATGAGCATATTGAGCTATGATTACAATAGGCATTCAATTTAGGTTTAGAAGGTTTAAACCATCCTCGGGCATGATATGGTTGGGAGTGAGTTTAAAGGTCCTATGGATAGGATACCTAGGGAAAGTGTTCTCTATGAACATAGAAGGACATTGGTTGTCCATGAACACGAGAGAACAAGGAGACAAAGGAAAATGAAACCCCTCACATGAAAAATATAAGGGCTGGTGAGAAACCTCTAGTGGAGATGCGAAAATGTAGTGCAAAAATTAGAGTGAGGCACCATACGCCACCTAAAAAATGCCCAAACCACCAGTGAAAGAAAGGATGGAGGGAGTGGATTTATCACTTTATTGTTGATAATAATTGACAACTCTAGGGGAAGTGAGGAAAGAGGGTAGAAAGGACATTAGATTACTTGATTAAATTTGAGTTAATGTGTTAACCTAGGGTTGATTGATTTGATAAGGTACTTTAGTTAGGCTTCAAGGGTTTAAAACAATAAGAAATGAAATATAAAAACTTGAAAGGAAATAGGATCCAACCTCTAATTAACTACAAAAAGATACTTAAACAAAAAGAAATAAAACTAAAGTAAAATAGGGGAAAGGATGGATGCTACATGGACTTAAGAAGATTTGAAAAAACTATTTAACAAGACTAAAATTTGGGTCTCCAACAATGCTCCAAAGTGTTAGATCTACTTGCAAAACACTTGGAAAACATCTCCCAAAGAAGGAAATATATCCACAGTACAATATCTAACATACAAATAAGATGAAAGACATTACTAAATACGGCAAACCAAGTGTGTCCTTTCATCAAGGTTCTCTCCCTATTGTTGGTGTGTTGGTAACTTTCCTTGAGGTGTGATCAAGGAAGATCCAAGATAAAGCTAGGGACACAACCAATAAAACCTATATTTGAACCAATCAACCCAACAAGAGATGAGAGCCAAACAATGGAGAGAATAAACATCTAAGGGAAGCCTTTTGTTGGAAAAGGGTTGGATGACACAATTGATCCAAGAAACCCAACATAGTATAATTATTTTGAAACTTAGAGAGAAGGTTCATAACAAAAAGAAATGAAGAATAATTATAGATAGAGACATGGCATAGGGCCCCAACAAGAGATGAGAGCCAAACCATGGAGAGAATAAACATCTAAGGGAAGCCTTTTGTTGGAAGA
>ML782394.1:603478-620345 GCA_009831015.1 Picea engelmannii | reverse complement strand
CTCTCTTTCGCTTGGAAACAGCCATCGTTAACGCTTGAAACCGCGTCGCAGTCCAGGGGAACAGAGGTTGGAGGACCAATATGTAGAGCCACGGTCACGTTGTCGTCGGATTCCTCCTCGGTCGCGTAAGAGGGCTGAGTGTTGGATTTCTTCAGCGCGGGATCTGTCTGGCCAGGCGGGCGCAGACTGAGAATGGGCTCTTCTTCTTCATCGTAATCATCGGCGTCGTTCTGAGGAGGAGTGGGTTTGTGGTGGCTTGAAATAGGATGAGCATAAGGAAGGTGACGAAATGAGAGAAGGGACGATGAGTCTGCCTGGGCGCGGTAGGTGGGCGAGGAAACCGCCGCGCTGTGGTCATATGGAAAAGGAAACCCCGCAGGCAGGTGAGAGACAAGGGGATCCATCGCCCATTCTCGGCTGAAAGGAATGCCATGCAATGGAACAGCAACGTAGCTCTGGTGGGAGCTCAAATCCACGCTTCTCCAACTCATCTCTTCACACCTCTGGGCTGCCCTGTTTCTACTTATTGCCTTTCTCTTCCTTGCGCTCAAATAAGAGGGCGCCGGCGCCTATCCATGGCGAGGAAGATCTGTTGCAAATGGGCAAATGCGAGAAAGACGATCTACGCAATGGGCAGAGGAGAACCAGAGAAAGGAAGGGATGCGGGGATTGATTGCATGGCACAACAAGGGAGAAGGGAAGGGAAGGGAGGGGAGGGGTGTGTTAGCATAGAATAGAATAGAATAGAGAAGGCAAATGGGGGCCATGGATTTTAAAAGAAAAAAAAACCCATCTCAGTCTCGATTACTGAACAGTACTGGGAGACAAGTCTGGCACTGCGGACAGAATGCAGTGCTGTTGCAGAACAACATCATGACTGATTGCATGCTCGCTCGCTCGCTCACTCGCCTCCATAGCCCTATTCTCACTTTGACAAATTTTACTTTCCGCGGGGGAACAGCCTCGGGGAAGCAGCAGCATATATTAGTAATAAGATGTTGGGCAGCTGGTTAAACGGCACAGCAACGGTGTTCCCTTAATTCCTAATTAGGGCAGCTCATTAAATAATATATGAAGTTAGAGTGAAAAAGAAAAGAATGCACGTGCAGGAGGGCGGTGGTAAAGCGAGGCGGTGTGTTGACATGGGAAGGAGTAAGTAATAATGTAGTGTAGATGAGATAAGAAAGAGCCGACAAGAGACCGGCAGAGCAGGGTGCGGAACGGCGTACCTGCAGGAAAAGCGATTGCTCGCCCCTGTTTCATTGGTACGCCCTCCTCCATTTCTGCCTCCTTGCCTCCGCGACACGTCCTTTAAATAAATCCATCTTATTTCATTTCATACTCAAACTCTCTCCCCCTGCATGTTGCAACGTACCCTGATTTCATCGACAGGCACACATCCTGGCAATTTGCTTTTTTGTTAATCTAATCAACCCTGAAACGGCCAACACAAGCATGTGATTCCCAGGGGATTTGTGCTCAATTCCTCCATTTGTTCATTTGCATGCCGACCAATACCAAATTTCAGTTCCTTTCAAAATATTTGCCGACGCATAACAAAATCCAACATCGCACAGGATTCAAGGCCAGCATAGATCCATAGTCGCACCGAGAGATAAAACACAGAATACCTGCAAACTCTTTCTTTTTATGGCATTACACATGCTCTTAAATATTCCCACACTTTAATGCGATCAGTAACTATCTCGAAAGCGTTTGTCATCCGCTGTAACACGCGTTGTAAATAGAATACAATATCTCTCACTCTCTGCATCTATTTATCCCAGATGTAATTATAATGACTGGCCCTACCTATAGATTTACCATATTGGTGAGCTGAGCTGAGCTGATAAGTATAAAACTAGCACAGCCGACTCGCGGCTGGAGAACGCCGAAACATTCCCCGCACAGTAAAAACTATTCAGCCCAGTAAAAATTTCGAGTTAAGTTAAAAAAAATTAACCAAGAGGGTCGTTGTTCTCTTTAATCATTTGAATGTGGTAATTATGTATTTTTACAGTAAATTTATAATGTGATTAGGTAAATGTAAAAAAGTAAACATGTTAACGGATGTCTTCATAAGTGCAAGGAAGTTATGAACAATAAATCTAACCCATTGATTTTGGAGGACGACTAAGAATATGCCAGCATCTTCAATGCTTAGCCATCAGATTAGAATTTAAGATTAAAAGATCATTAATTGTGCCCATTGTCAATGCGTAATTATCTTTACGTATACAAATGAGTCTAGTTTAAATGTTCTATTTTTTAGTATTTTAAACAATAGAAATTGGTAATTTTTTGGTGTTTTAAACAGTAGAAAATGATAATTTCACTAAGATCTGTTTGACCAGATTTTAATGAAAAACTTCAAAATGTTAATATTTAGACAATTTCGTAAATAAGTTCCAAGATTTTATAGTAAATAAATCAACTCCATAAATTCATGTCATACATGATGGATATGTATCTATATAAAAAAAAAAAATCACACTTCACTAATTTGTGAACATCTTCACTAATTTGTGATCCTGCCATATATAAAAAAAAAAATGAGGTTTTTATGAAATATGGATTTTATAATTAATTTTTATTATACCTTTTATATTTTCTCATGCTTTGTCCATTGTGTTTAAATCTATTGAGTGATCAAAGCCACATAAGATTACCGTTATGCAATGAAATGATTCTTACTAATGGTTATTTGTTGTTTCCTTGAGGCTCCTATGTCATTTCTTTGCAATGAAATGATTCTTATTAATGGTTATTTTTTGTTTTCTTGAGGCCCCTATGCCATTTCTTTGCAATGAAATGATTCTTACTAATGGTTATTTGTTGTTTCCTTGAGGCCCCCATGCCATTTTTCTGCAATGAAATGATTCTTACTAATGGTTATTTGTTGTTTCCTTGAGGCCCCTATGCCATTTCTTTGCAATGAAATGATTCTTATTAATGGTTATTTGTTGTTTCCATGAGGCCCCTATGCCATTTCTCTATCTAGAAGTATTCTTCATTTCTTTTTGTTATGAACCTTCTCTCTAAGTCTCAAAATAGTTATACTATGTTGGGTTTCTTATTAATGGTTATTTGTTGTTTCCATGAGGCCCCTATGCCAATTCTCTATCTAGAAGTATTCATCATTTCTTTTTGTCATGAACCTTCTCTCTAAGTCTCAAAATAGTTATACTATGTTGGGTTTCTTAGTTATTTGTTGTTCCCTTGAGGCCCCTATGCTATGTCTTTATCTATAAGTATTCTTTAGTTCTTTCTGTTATGAACCTTCTCTCTAAGTCTCAAAATAGTTATACTATGTTGGGTTTCTTGGATCAATTGTGTCCTGCAACCCTCTTCCAACAAAAGGCTTCCCTTAGATGTTTATTCTCTCCATGGTTTGGCTCTCATCTCTTGTTGGGGCCCTATGCCATGTCTCTATCTATAATTATTCTTCATTTCTTTTTGTTATGAACCTTCTCTCTAAGTTTCAAAATAATTATACTATGTTGGGTTTCTTGGATCAATTGTGTCATCCAACCCTTTTCCAACAAAAGGCTTCCCTTAGATGTTTATTCTCTCCATTGTTTGGCTCTCATCTCTTGTTGGGTTGATTGGTTCAAATATAGGTTTTATTGGTTGTGTCCCTAGCTTTATCTTGGATCTTCCTTGATCACACCTCAAGGAAAGTTACCAACACACCAACAATAGGGAGAGAACCTTGATGAAAGGACACACTTGGTTTGCCGTATTTAGTAATGTCTTTCATCTTATTTGTATGTTAGATATTGTACTGTGGATATATTTCCTTCTTTGGGAGATGTTTTCCAAGTGTTTTGCAAGTAGATCTAACACTTTGGAGCATTGTTGGAGACCCAAATTTTAGTCTTGTTAAATAGTTTTTTCAAATCTTCTTAAGTCCATGTAGCATCCATCCTTTCCCCTATTTTACTTTAGTTTTATTTCTTTTTGTTTAAGTATCTTTTTGTAGTTAATTAGAGGTTGGATCCTATTTCCTTTCAAGTTTTTATATTTCATTTCTTATTGTTTTAAACCCTTGAAGCCTAACTAAAGTACCTTATCAAATCAATCAACCCTAGGTTAACACATTAACTCAAATTTAATCAAGTAATCTAATGTCCTTTCTACCCTCTTTCCTCACTTCCCCTAGAGTTGTCAATTATTATCAACAATAAAGTGATAAATCCACTCCCTCCATCCTTTCTTTCACTGGTGGTTTGGGCATTTTTTAGGTGGCGTATGGTGCCTCACTCTAATTTTTGCACTACATTTTCGCATCTCCACTAGAGGTTTCTCACCAGCCCTTATATTTTTCATGTGAGGGGTTTCATTTTCCTTTGTCTCCTTGTTCTCTCGTGTTCATGGACAACCAATGTCCTTCTATGTTCATAGAGAACACTTTCCCTAGGTATCCTATCCATAGGACCTTTAAACTCACTCCCAACCATATCATGCCCGAGGATGGTTTAAACCTTCTAAACCTAAATTGAATGCCTATTGTAATCATAGCTCAATATGCTCATCCAAGTACTCATGCAACAAACCTTCCTAAACAACCTCTTAGTGAATGGTTTCCTCCAACAATGTCATTTATACCTTTTCCTTAAGGGCACTTTCTCTCTTTCTTTACCTAACACGAACCAAGTGCACCACAGAGGTCTTCCAACACCTCCCTTCAACATGACACATATACCTGGTTTAAACCAAGTGATACAACCATGCCCGTTCCCTCAAGCCAAGTTGACAAGGAACCTTTGCCACTTTCTCCTAGACAAATGGTCATGCAACATGACCCAACATGTAGGACATGTGATCAACTAATTCCCAACATGAGACAAATGACCTAATACAATGATCAATTTGTGTAAACATTTAAAAATTTCCTTCAAACCTTATAGTGTAAATGTATAAGGAGTGTTAGAATTCTCTTAAGTGATTGTAACCTATCCTTCTTTTGTTTCTTGAGGGACATTTGTTCATCCTCATCCCCCCCTTTCTTAGAGAGGGAGGCCACATGGCACCTCCCCTTCTCCAAGTTCTCATCCTACCTAAAAGGATGTTCATTCAAGAAGTTTTCATACAACTTTAGACACCAATGACTAATCCACTTCTCCTTTTACAATATATCCAGTTTAGAAGACAAGCTAAGATGAAATAATATGATCCTAAGACTAGATCTCCTTGGTGTGTGTGTGTGTCAGATAAAGGTTACAATTATAATGAAAGGGTATAGTGGAGGTTTCTAGCTTACACACAAATATAACACTAGAAATGTAATAATTCATTATTTAGGGATTAATAAGGGGTTTTATACATAACGTGGGGATTTCTCTAGGGCTTAACATGCCCCTCCACTTCAAACAAGTGTTTTCCTCAACATTTGACTAACCATGGGCGTTTCTGCATGAAGAATTGATCTTCCCATGTTGCCTCTTCCACTGGTAGGTTCTTCCATTTGACGAGGTACTTAATAATTGCTCAAGGATTGTTTCTATTTATAGTATGATTTTCCCTTCTTCATTAATCTCTGGTAAAACAGTTTGGCCTGGGATCTTGTTGTTGATTATCCTCTTTAAGAAAGAAACATGGAAGACTATATGTACACATGAATATGGAGGCAACTCCAATTTGTAAGCCATACTTCTGATCCTTTGCAAAACCTTATAGGGGCCATAATATTTGGGTGCTAATTTATTTTCCTTTTTTGGTTTCTTGAGGGACATTTTTTTATATGGTTGTAGCCTAAAAAATACCCAATCCCCCACTTCAAATTCCCTTTCATTATGATGTTGATTTGCTTGTTGTTTCATCCTATTTTGTGTCATAACCAAGTTGTCCTTCAATAGTTTGAGAACCTCTTGTTGGTGCCCTATGTGGTCTTCCAGTGCTTGAACCTTTGCAATCCCTTTCAAGGGTGATGTGATGGAGGGAGGATGAAATCCATAAAGTGCCAGAAATGGGGACATTTTTTAAGTATGGAAGGATGTGTTGTACCACCATTCCGCCAATGGAAACCACTTGACCCATTGTGTTTGTTTATTAAATGCGAAGAAACCATGATATCCTTATAGAAATATATTTATCCAGGTGGATAGTGATGTCCACCAACCTATTCTACTAATTCAGAATGGTTTCACATCTTGGCAGTTTTTCTACAGTTTTTTGGGTCCCAAACTTTTGGGGTCATTTTGAGGCCCTAAATGATGTTTGTTTGACATTGTAGCACCCAGTATATCACCAAAGGCATGAACTAGGTTGTTTGGAATGTGTACTCCTCGACTAGGCCTTTCTGAAGGGGTACTGAGCACCCCAAATAGAGATTGTATGCAAAATTTTTGCCCCCGAGAAGTTGATGTATCAACTAACCACATCAGAGCCCACAAACCTTTTGGCGTTTCATCTTCTGGGGTTAGGGTTTTGGATGTTTAGGGTTTTTACATTGATGCTTTATGTTAAAACACCTTTTTGGCCTATTTGTAATCAACTTCTTGTGAATGAGTGTAGTCGTGACATCTCTATATTCAGAGACAAGATACCACAATTCTAGCTAGCTTGTGTGCTTTGAATTTTATGGTCTTTTATATTTCAAATAGTCATTAATAGAATATGAGTTTAACTGTATTAATTTGTTCCTTGCAAATTATTTGTGTGTTTCCTTGTTATATCTTTTCCTTCATTCCATTTTCAATATAATCTGAATAAGTGATGTCCAAGTAGTTTGCACCTTGTCGTTTCTTAGTGCATGTTCCCAACGAGGTTAGGGTATAGAGAGTTGCATCTAAAGATAGTTTCTCTTGAGGAAAACTGCTCTCGCCAGCCCAATCAACCTCCCATGGAAAAATAAAAGAGATATGACAGAGCAGGGAATCCTATCAAACTGTTGCTTGAGGAATCCCTCATGCAACAGAGGAATGATATGATGGATAGTTTATCCCAGATCTTTCAACAATTTCCAACAACGACAACAACACCTTCAACCAATAGTCATTTTGGAGGTGTGACACCCTTCAAGGTACAAGTTAACTTTGATATTCCTTTATTTGAAGGCCAAATAAACGTCGATGCCTTGGAAAAATGGTTAAGTCTACCAGAGGGTTATTTCTCTATCCAAAAATTTTCCAATGGTAAAAAAGTCACCTTCGTGCTCCTTAAATATCTTCCCCATGTTAGATATTGGTGGGAAACTTACTGTGAGCAACATGTCGAAGATGAGTTTGCAATTTTTGGGCCAGAACCCACTTGGGTGGATTTTTTTTATTCCCTCAAGGAGCAATACTACCCTGTTGGAAACTATGATGACCAATACACAAGATGGACAACTCTACGTCAAGAGAGAGACTAAAAGGTGTCGAAGTACACCAACATCTTACATACCTTGCACACAAAGTTGAGTATTAAATACTTCGAGCGACACTTGGTCTTGAAGTACTGAAATGGCCTACATATGTACATCTAAACATATATGGAGTTCTTGGACATCTCCTCACTGGGAGTCGTTTACCGATATGCTGTCAAGATCAAACAAAAGTTCAAGCAAAATAATAAGAGATATTTCAACTTTTCAAACCCATCGTAGCAAAATCAAAGTGAAGGTGGACCTAACTCCCAAAGAAAATGACAAAGAAAGGATGGACAACCCCAGGACAACCAATCCAAGCCACCAACAAAGAATGGTAACGAGAATTCAAAGAAGGACACTGTAAAGTGGTGTGATTTCCACAAAATACCTTGCATAACACTAATGAATGTCGCCCCAAACAATCATTTTTGGCTGAGATAAAATCCTCAGAGTTGGATGCCAACTTAGACTTTGATTCAAAACCAAATAAAGGAAAATAAATCATTGACATAGAACCCAATGTTACCGTTGCTACCACAAAATTCCAGCTAGGGGAACTAAAGGAGACTAAAGAAGGGGAATGCCTCTTGCACTCAAAGATGTGGGTGAAAGGGATCCCCCTCCATTTCATTGTTGATAGTGGTAGCTAGAAGAACCTAATCTCTACAGAGGTCATCAAGAGGCTGATCCTAACAATGATGCCACACCCTTATCCATACACCATCAGTTGTATCATCCAAGGATGAGACATCTGCATTAGCCAACAATGTCACCTACACTACGACACAAACCCTTTAAAGACAAGGTAATGTGTGATGTTTCCCCCCTTGAAGCTTGTGATGTTATTTTAGGACAACCATATATGTGGAAGTGTCATGTTGTTTATGAATCTAGGCCCTATAGTGCCATTATTACTTTGGGAGGTCAAATCTACAGGGTATCAGAGGCAGTCTCAACTACCGTGATTTATTTTATCTTCGTGAAACAATGCTGAAAGGTGTTCTATTAGAACTAGATATTTGTCCTCTTTATGGTCTGGTCGGAAGGAAAACATAAAGTCACTACAACCACAATTTTTTTTGCATGAGGTCACTCTACACAACAACAATAGGTGGAAAGATTGTAGAAGAGAACACATACATATTTGCCTCATCTACTGCAGTGCCTTTGCACTGTCAGGTAAAAAAATCAATTGGTTTGACACCTGTTTCTCCTCTGCCTAACGTCCCTGTAAATAGGCATTCTGGTATGGAGAATGAAGAAATCAAATTCTAGATCCAAGAACTAATTCTGAAGGGAGACATCAGACCAAGCTCCTCACCTTGTGAGAACCCAAATGTTCTGGTACAAAAGGAGGATGTGACATGGCAACTTTGTATTGATTACATAGCCTTGAACAAGATCACCATAAAAAAACAATACCCGATCCTCCGAATTGATGATCTTCTTGATCATCTCGAGGGAGGCAAATTTTTCACTAGGATTGATCTGAAGTCATCCTACCACCAGGTGTCAATTGAGAAAAATGATGTATGGAAGACATATTTCAAGTTTTAAGAAGGTCTCTTCGAGTGCTTGGTCATGCCTTTGGGATTGACTAATGCCCCGACCACATGCATGCAGATGATGGATGATATATTGCGACCATTCACAAACTCCTGTGTGGCTGTATATCTGGATGACATCCTCATCTTTATAAAAACCCGGGAGGAACATTTTAAGCACATTCAATAGGTCTTGGGCATCCTGCAACAACACAAGTTATATGCCAATTTGGAGAAGTGTTCCTTCAACACGCAAATAATCCAATATTTGGGATACAACATGGTACAACATGGATTATTAGGGTGTGCATGTGGATCCATCCAAGATTGGCTAGCTTTGAAGACACTGACTAAGCTCCATAGATTCTTGGGCATCACCAACTTCTATCCCAACTTTGTGTTGGGGTTCTCTCGTATCGCTTAGGCTCTAAGATAGGTGATCAAGGGGGGAGAAAAGATCAAGTTTGTTTGCACTATGCCCCAATATTAAGCATTTGAGGATTTGAAATTATTCGTATGCTCAACACCAATCCTTATTTTTCCATATCCGCAACAACCCTTTTATATTGAGACAAATGATTTAGATTATGCTATCGGTGTAGTCCTTGCTCAACATGGGAATCTAGTGGCCTATCACAATGAAACAGTATTTGATATTGTTCATAGATACCCTACCTATGACAAAGAGATGTACTCTGTTGTGTAGGCATGTCAACAATGGAAGAATTATATTCTAGGGAAGGAAACGATCATCCACACTGATCACATACCTATGCAATTCATGCAACCACAAAGAAAGTTGCATAATGACTTCCATCATAAGTGGTCCATGTACCTGCATCAATTCCACTTGAAAATAAAGTACAAGAAGGGTAGTACCAACCATGTCACAGACTTCCTCAGTTGACCCATGGTTGTGGCACTAACCACAATTCTTAACTCTTGTGGGCATGAGACATCTAGGTGGCCACAATTATACAATAACGACTATGAATTTGTTGCTCCCTATAAGAAATTGAGTGTAAGAAAGCTAGTTCCATTATTACATATCCAGGATGGACTTCTATGCCATCTGAGCCATCTTTGTGTTCCTTCAAGTGAGCATGCAAAGCTTATTTGGGAATCTCTTTATAGTCAAGTGACAAGACACTTTGGTGTAGAGAAAACAATGACTATACTGCAAAAGCATTTTTGTTGGTCGAAGCTTCAACAAGATGTCCACAAGTACATCAAATTATTCACTTCTTTCACCATTTCCAAACCCACCATCAATAAGCAAGGGCTATACACCTCTCTTCCTACCCCTAATAGGTCTTAGGATTCCATCTCCATAGATTACATGTTTGATCTTCCTTCAACCAAGCATGGGAATGACTATGTCTTCATGGTCATTGATCGATTCTCTAAGATGGTCATTTTGGCACCTTGTAAGAAGAGAATCACAGTTGAGGCCACCACTAAGCTCTTCTTTGAACATGTTTGGGTCCATTTTGGGCTCTCACAGACCATTATTTCATATCGAGATAGTAGGTTCCTTAGTACTTTTTGGTCTAGACTATGGTCGATGATGGACACCAAGAAGACCAAATCAACTTTCTTCCACCCACAGACTAATGGAAAAACAAAGATAGTCAACATGATGATTGTCCATATATTGAGGATGTACAATTCCAAACATCCATACACATGGGATGAGAGCCTTACTTATGTTCAACATAGCTACAACAAATCGTTCCACAACTCTATTTAGTATTGGCCACAATCATTTCTTAGGTGTGCTTGGGGTTCCAACCATTACCCCCCATTGACGTAGCTCTTCCCATTGCAGTTTCATAAGAAGAGTCCTCCCATGCTCATACCAAGGATGATCGAGCAACCAATTTTTTTGAGTGAATCTAGCACATTCAACTACAAGTTCGTGACATTTTGTAGAAAAGCCAATACCAAATACAAGTAACGCCATGATCAACATCATGTACCAAACAAGTTTTAGGTGGGAGATAAGGTATGGTTTCATTTGCAGAAAGAGAAATTCATAGGACCCCATCGGATTTTCCACCCACTCGGTTGTGAGCCTTACACCATCACCAAGGTTGTGTATGATTTTTTTGAATTAATTATTCCCCCTTTCCTTGGATTGCACTTTGTATTTAATGTGGAATTGTTTCGACCTTATTTTCCACCTCTCCTAGACACTTTGGACGCAACCGAGCACTTGGCTCCTATCGAAATCAATCCTGACTACATTGAATATGAGATAGTTGATTAGATCATGGATGCCAATATGAAGAGCATCCACCAGTAGAACATCCAACTCTATCGGGTTGTCAAAGTAGGACAACGTCTTCACCAGGGAAAGTGTCTCACTAGTCAGATTCAACAGAAGTTTCCCCATCTAATGGAGGGAATTGTAGAAATATGGAACATTTATGCCTAATGGGGGAGGAATGATCCATGTAGATACTACTGGCCACCAACCTGTTCTACTAATTCATAATGGTTTCACATATTGGCAACTTTTCTATGGTTTTTTGGGTCCCAAACTTTCAGGGTCATTTTGAGGCCCTAAACAACGTTTTCTTTTTATGTGGCAATGCCCAATAAATCATTAAAGGCATGTACCGGTTCATTCAAAATGTGTACTCCTCATATAGACCTTTTCAATGGTGTACCAAGTCCCCAAAACATAGTTCGTATGCAAACATTGCGCCCCCAGGAAGTTTCCAAACTACCAACCACACTCACATATGGAACATGGGACATATCCTCTTCCTCTTCCCATGTCTTGGGACACTGATCCATAGATAAATTTACACCTACAAGAATAGGAACCCTGGCCGGTTTAAATTTCTTCATATTAAACGTCTGCAATATTGTCTCGACATAGTTCCTTTGATTTAACCAAAGTTTCATTTTTGCTCGATCTCTTTTAATTTCCATGCCCACCACTAAGATCTTCTTTGAACGTGTTTGGGTCCATTTTGGGCTCTCACAGACCATTATTTCATATCGAGATAGTAGGTTCCTGAGTACTTTTTGTTCTATACTATGGTTGATGATGGACACCAAGAAGACCAAATCGACTTTCTTCCACCCACATACTAATGGAAAAACAAAGGTAGTCAACATCATGACTGTCCATATCTTGAGGATGTACAATTCCAAACATCCATACACATGGGATCAGAGCCTTCCTTATGTTCAACATAGCTACAATAAATCACTCCATGACTCTATTGGCCACAATCATTTTTCAGGTGTGCTTGGGGTTCCAACCATTACCCCCCATTGACGTAGCTCTTCCCATTGCAGTTGCACAAGAAGAGTCCTCCCATGCTCATACCAAGGATGATCGAGCAACCAAATTTTTTGAGTGAATCTAACACATTCAACAACAAGTTCATGACATTTTGTGAAAATTCAATACCAAATACAAGTAACGCCATGATCAACATCATGTACCAAACAAGTTTTAGGCAGGAGATAAGGTATGGTTTCATTTGTAGAAAGAGAACCTCATAGGATCCCATTGGATTTTCCACCCACTCTGTTGTGAGCCTTACACCATCACCAAGGTTGTGTATGATTTTTTTGAATTAAGTATTCCCCCTTTCCTTGGATTGCACTTTGTATTTAATGTGGATTTTTTTCGACCTTATTTTCCACCTCTCCTGGACACTTTGGACGCAACCAAGAACTTGTCCCCTATAGAACTCAATCCTGACTACATTGAATAGGAGATAGTTTATCAGATCATGGATGCCAAGATGAAGAGAATCCACCAGGAGAAAATCCAACTCTATCAGGTTGTCAAAGTAGGGCAATGTCTTCACCAGGGAAAATGTCTCACTAATCAGATTCAACAGAATCTTCCCCATCTAATGGAGGGAATTGAAGCAATATGGAACATTTATTCCTAATGGGGGAGGAATAATCCATGTGGATACTAGTGACCACCAACCTGTTCCACTAATTCATAATGGTTTCACATATTGGTAGTTTTTCTATGGTTTTTTGGGTCCCAAACTTTCAGGGCCATTTTGAGGCCCTAAAAAATGTTTTTTTTTGACGTGGCAATGCCCAATAAATCATCAAAGACATGTATTGGTTCGTTCAAAATGTGTACTCCTCAGCTAGACCTTTTTGATGGTGTACCGAGTTCCCCAAACATAGATCGTATGAAAACGTTGCACCCTGGGGAAGTGGTCAAACTACCAACCGCACTCACATATGGAACATGGGACATGTCCTCTTCCTCTTCTTGTGTCTTGGGACACTGATCCATATATAACTTTACACCTATAGGAATAGGAACCCTGAATGGTTTACATTTCTTCATATTAAATCTCTGCAATATTGTCTTGACATATTTCCTCTGATTTAACCAAAGTTTCATTTTTCCTCGATCTCTTTTAATTTCCATGCCCACCACTAAGCTCTTTTTTGAATGTGTTTGGGTCCATTTTGGGCTCTCACAAACCATTATTTCATATCGAGATAATAGGTTCCTGAGTACTTTTTGGTCTAGACTATGGTCGATGATGGACACCAAGAAGACCAAATCATCTTTCTTCCACCCACATACTAATGAAAAAACAAAGGTAGTGAACATGATGATTGTCCATATCTTGAGGATGTACAATTCCGAACATCCATACACATGGGATGAGAGCCTTCCTTATGTTCAACATATATACAACAAATCGCTCCACAACCCTATTGGCCACAATCATTTTTCAGGTGTGCTTGGGGTTCCAACCATTACCCCCCATTGACGTAGCTCTGCCCATTGCAGTTGCACAAGAAGAGTCCTCCCATGCTCATACCAAGGATGATCGAGCAACCAAATTTTTTGAGTGAATCTATCACATTCAACAACAAGTTCATGACATTTTGTAGAAAGCCAATACCAAATACAAGTAACACCATGATCACCATCATGTACCAAACACGTTTCAGGTGGTAGATAAGGTATTGTTTTGTTTGCAGAAAGAGAACCTCATAGGACCCCATCGGATTTTCCACCCACTCCGTTGCGAACCTTACACCATCACCAAGGTTGTGTATGATTTTTTTGAATTAAGTATTCCCCCTTTCCTTGGATTGCACTTTGTATTTAATGTGGAATTGTTTCGACCTTATTTTCCACCTCTCCTGGACACTTTGGATGCAACCGAGCACTTGGCCCCTATAGAACTCAATCTTGATTACATTGAATAGGAGATAGTTGATCAGATCATGGATGCCAAGATGAAGAGCATCCAACTCTATCGGGTTGTCAAAGTAGGGCAACGTCTTCACCAGGGAAAGTGTCTCACTAGTCAAATTCAACAGAAGTTTCCCCATCTAATGGAGGGAATTGATGCAATATGAAACATTTATTCCTGATTGGGGAGGAATGATCCATGTGGATACTAGTGGCCACCAACCTGTTCCACTAATTCATAATGGTTTCACATATTGGCAGTTTTTCTATGGTTTTTTGGGTCCCAAACTTTCGGGGCCATTTTGAGGCCTTAAACAACGTTTTTTTTGACGTGGAAATGCCCAATAAATCATTAAAGGCATGTACTGGTTTGTTCAAAATGTGTACTCCTCGGCTAGACCTTTTCGATGGTGTACCGAGTTCCCTAAACAGAGTTCGTATGCAAAAGATTCACCCCCGAGAATTTGTCAAACTACCAACCGCACTCACATATGGAACATGGGACATATCCACTTCCTCTTCCTGTGTCATGGGACATTGATCCATAGATAAATTTACACCTACAAGAATAGGAACCCTTACCGGTTTACATTTCTTCATATTAAACCTTTGCAATATTGTCTCGACATATTTCTTCTGATTTAACCAAAGTTTCATTTTTGCTCGATCTCTTTTAATTTCCATGCCCAAAATGAAATTTGCATTACCATGATCCTTCATGTAAAATTCAGAGGACAACTGAGTTTTCACATCTTGGATAATCTCCTTTCCATTTCCTATCAACAACATATCATCCACATACAAGGCCAAATAAACAAGATGATCAACAATTAATTTGAAATACACAGTGATCCGCTTTGCTCCTGGTGGAGCCAAGTCCCAACATATAAGTATCAAAATTTTGATACCACATCCTTTGTGATTGCTTTAACCCATACCTGGAATTTTTCAACTTGCATACCAACTTGATTAGTCAACAAACCTAATTCTTTAGTCAAAATTAGAAAACCATTGGCAAAAATCATGTGTTGAAAACCGCCAAAAACAAATGCCCCCCCTACCCTTCGAGACTCCCATATGAGTGTACAATACATGGAACCAATCTTGTAAAGAATATAACATGTATGCCCAACACGTGAAGAGTTACAACGAGCTAAACAAAAGGTAATGGAGGGAGAATACATGCACGGAGAGATGGACCACACGATGCAAGAAGAAACACAATGCAATGCTTTCCATGAGTAGGAATCAAAGGACCAAGTAAGTAATTTCTTGTGTTGTTTCCTTAAAATGTTAAGTGACCCTAAGGGTGCAAAGATATTAACCCATATGTTGACAAGATGTATGGGGGAATAAGAGACCATTATAGCTATATCTATCCCACTGTCAAAAATGGATATGCACCAGGTGAGAAAACATAAGCGCACATGAAGAGAGTTCAAGATGACAGTTGAAATTGGAAGCTATGCGATGGACGATGTCATGTTGGACTTGGGATCTGATATGAAAATCTTGATAAATAAATCTTGGGAGTTGATGGGTAAGTGAAACTTGGTGTGGTCCCCCATTCAACTCATGTTGGATAACCAATACCGATTTTTTCCCATCATTCAACTAGAGAAAGTGGATGTGAACATTGAAAGGGCGAATACCATAGCATAATTTGAGGTGTTTGAGATTATGGATGACTCAAAACCCTACCCCTCTCGACTTGGTATTGAATAGACATTTGAAAACAATGTAGTCTTGAATATGAAGAAACGACAAATGTCATTTGAAACAGATACCTTGCGTGTCATCGTGCCATTGGATCCAAGTGAGGGAAACATACATGATGAGCCTGTGAATGAGGATGCATAGAGCTCCATATTTGAGAACATATATAACATTACAGGGTGTAGGGAGGATTGTGTCAACCCCATATCTAATGGTGAGATGACTTGGAGAAGTGTACACTCCTATGACACATATCCAAACGATGCTATGGAGAGATGGAAGAATAATATTTATGAGGTTTCAACAAGAATATGTGCGTGAATCACCAAAATGACGCACAATATTAGACTAGGACCCTACAACCTACCCCAATTTGATGGAACAGACTTAGTTGATGCGTTCCTTGCACAGATGTAGAAGATTCCCATGACCCATAGAATGTAGGTCCTTGACACAGTACTAGAAGGAATACTTACTCAATAGTGGTGTTGAGGAGGACTGTTAGGCCCTTGTAATAGTCATCATATATTATATACTAACATACAATAATATGTGAACACATGTACTAAAGTAAGGAAATGCATGTAAGGGATAAATGCACCTAACTAATGACTAGTTGGAGTGGGTGAAACCACAAAATACTTACCAACTTAATGAGAATCATGACCTCAAAAAGAGAACTCTGGTAGAAAAAACTCATATTTTTGCGTCAAAAACACCAAAATCAATCCCCGTTTTAAAAAGAGGTGTTACCCGTACCACCCTTTTTTTTAGGGTGGTTAAAATTCCGGCTTGTTTGACATCACAACCTTGAGAATCGATACGGTTGTAGAAAAAACCCTTAAAATTGACCCTTAAATTCCAATTTTTTTGAAATCATGATGATCACAAAAAATTAAAACCTTAAAATTGACCCCAAGTCGAAAAGTGATGCTATCGATATCACCCATTTTTTTTTGAAGTTAAAATTAATATATAATTGAAATCACGCCTTAAGAGCTAGTACCATCACGAAGAAGAAATTCAAAATTGACTCCTAAAATGCTACTT
>ML782394.1:564862-595321 GCA_009831015.1 Picea engelmannii | reverse complement strand
ACCTCAACCAAAATCCCTCATCAATTTCATCATCCAAATATGATTTGTAACTCTGTAATAGACCTGGTGTATATGATCACATACTTGCAAACCTTCCTTAACTTTAACAACAAGAGACTAGCATTTTCATCAAACTTTACTTTGGTCTCACATGACTAGTTTTGGATTAGTCAACAACCCTAAATTGAAATAATCATAACTATGTACCTGTAATGAATAAAGATCTAAAAAATAGTACACAATGTTCTTCAATGTTTTTTATGCAATTCCTCGAGGTGTCACTACTTGGAACCTCTCAGAAAAGGAGTTATAGCAAAAATGGCAGACCTTGTTGAATTATGGCTTATTCTAGAGAGCGAATTGTAGAGCGTGCCCCGTACGAAATATTTGTTGTATGGATATGAAAATTGTACAAAAAATACTACAGACTTTACTCCAACCAACACATTTGGTCTTACTGAAATTGGATATGTTATGAAGAAGTTATGACATTTTTACCCGAAACACATGCTTTAGACTAGTTTCAGGACTAGCCACAAACCCTATTTTCCACGTAGTGTAACTCCAAAAATGCAACAACCCACAAGGTAAAATTAGTACCACAACTGCTTGGATATGTTTCCTTAATGGACTCCCAATTTCACGTTCTTAATCATTCTAGAAAAAAAGTTATTGTAGAAATGGTGAGATGACCTGTAAATAACATACCGTAGAAATCATCATCAAAAGAATTTATCCTCCCTTGAATTTCGGCCTTCTTTACTTCATCTTCCCTCTGAAATTCGACTTATATATCCTTTGGTTACCTCATTCACCTATAGATATTCAATATGCTCAAGTCTGATTAAAATGAGAGAACCTTGCCTCTTATTTATACTTTCATGTAGCTTCCTTAGAAGCATCTTCTAGACCACTTTGTCTACATAGCCACTTTGTCCACATAGTCACCTATGTCCAACTTTGCCCAATTTTCCACTTGTCCATACATCCAATAGCCACTTGACTACTTAACCCATTTTCCTCATTTTAGGGTTAACCTTCTTATAACCACTTTCCATAATTAGAAAGTTCTCCATTTACTTTATTATTTAAATAATCCTCCTTGACTTTGTCACTTCACTTTATTATTTAAATAATCATCTTTGACTTTGTCACTTCATTTTATTATTTAAATAATCCTCTTTGAATTTGTCACTTCACTTTATTATTTAAATAATCTCTTCTTTGCAAGAACTTTGACTTCTTTGAGCTTCTGGGGCTTCAAGCCAACATATGAGGGTCCTCCAACTTCGTAAGGCTACAAATCTCAAAATCCTGAGGAGTTATGTGACGTTCCACATACCACCATAAATGGCATGACATGTACTATCCATCTAGAATATTATTACCTACAAATATATCAAAACTCATACCATTATACATCAAACAAACTTGGGTCCATTACCTAAACCTTTGTGCTACTGAAATTCGCTACCAGACTTTCTTCAAGGGTTGACATCAATGACAACCAACCCAATTAATAAACATATGGAGCTTCTATTGGCCAAGGAAATAAATGAATACAAATTCTATGGAAGACGTTGTAGTATCCGATTCAATTGAATCTTTATAAATTTATGGTATTTTAACTCAAGAACTTTGAATGGTTGACTAAATCATCGAATGGACCATCGATTGCGTAATAAATAATTTGTATTGACAAGTAGTGTACTATTCCAATGAAGCACCAATTTCCTAGAAGATCATTGGAATCCTTGCTTTGAAGAAATGCATGGTCGACTGGAACAACAATGCATTCTTTAGTGCATGGGAGATTGCGAAGATGATCCCGTTTTTGTGAAATATGAACATTTTCGGGCATGTCGAGGGTATTCCATATTTGCACCAGTGTCAATTTTCGAATATTGACTAATCCACTCATAGGTCTAGAAGAGTCGACCTACATAGACTCTAACCACATGTTCTACATGTCAACTTGTTTTGATTGGTCATTGTAGGTTTCAACATGGGTAGATTTTGACCAACGCATTCTGCACTTCGACTTGTGTCAACTGGTCAACTAGTGCCCATTCACTTAGATGAATTGATTCCACAAATTGACAATGGAGAACAATCATTTATTTTTTCTGCACATGGTTTAGAACCAATGAAACATACATCGTATTATTGTGGCCTTCAAAAAGGCTCGTGAATTGAAATTGTAACAATATAATACTCGGTGGCCATTCCAGTGGTATCTATGGAATTTGTGACCCTTTTGATGGACTTATATGTTGTTGTAAAGGCCGTGTCAAGATCATATCCATCGTGCAGTTGCTGGTTATGAGTGTTGTCATTATTTCATGACCACAACTTTTCCACTGATTGTGTGTGCATAGTCCCTAAGCATATAAAATAGGAGAAAGGATATGGATTGACAAATGATGGGAGAGAAGATGAAAACCACTATGAACTTACAAATAAAGTAGGAAATCTAAATAAGGGTTTTCCCCGGGCATTTTAACATGGAAAATAAAAAAATTATTGTGTGAATGTGTCAGAGGGTAATTTTGAAAGAAAAATAACAAAAGTTGTCGACTTTAATACACTCACACACACTTTAAAATCACATTGCTAATCAAGATATTTTTCGTGAATGTGAAATCAATCATAGGTTTGTGATACTTACGAGTACTTCTAGCTTCTAAGATTGAAGGACATGGGAATATATATTTTTCCCTATATTTTTTTCATTTTTTAATCTCTTTGACATGCTTTCATTTCACTATCCAACTTTCAGCGTTGTAAGACTTAGGCCCTCTCTTGAATTTAAACCCTATTTCCATAAATAGGTAGCTATAGAATCCACCATTGGAGCACCCCACATATATAACTTACCATTGGAGAATACTTGTAAACAAACTAGTTATAGCTATCAAAGGAATACAATCTACCTTTGTATTCATCATTAAAAAAGATTGTAAAACAACCTTCAATCATTTTCATTTAGGTTTAACAATAAAAACTTAACATAGCCATATTACCTTGAATTATGGATTCAAGTAATGCCATTCCCAAAAGTTGCAACTGTTGGATAGTTGCTTTGGACAGTTGGTTGTCAATGATGTCAACCCTTGGAGAGTGATCTTGGAGATTGATGTCAATCCTTAGAGATCGATTTCAACCCTTGGAGAGTTCCAGAGATGTTGTATAGTTCATTGAAATTTGTATGATCGAGATTGATGATGATTTAGTAGGGTGTATTTGATGTATTCTACATGTATCCCCAAAGGTGTGGTTATGGAACCCAAATTTGGTTGAGGAATATGGACATGAAGGAAAGTGAAATTGCAGGTAAGACACTCATAGATGGATATTATTTTTTGTGCAGTTTCTGGTGATATGTGTTACGCCATGTGGTTCCTCACAGTTAGGGAGATATGGCCTTGTAAAGTTGGAAGCTCCGAAGAGTGGTCAAGAAGCCCCTAGTTGGTTACAAGTCTTAGTCAAATGGTATAGTGGTTGCAATAAGAAATCCCTAAAGTAAGAAGAGAGCTTACTATGAAAACGTATATAAACACCTCAAGGAGTCTCTCATAAGTACATACACATTTACAATTGAATATCTATCTTGTGAATATTATGTTCTAGTATTGTGATCTTTTGGCTAGTTTGTGACAACATTTTTCTGAGGTAGTAAAGGAAGGTCGAAGGTGAAAGTCTCAAAGTTGCAATAAACATGAGTAACCCTACTTTCTGAAGTTATCCGCGGGTCACAATGGACAAAGTAGTGGACATCCGTGGGTCATAGTGGACAAAATAGCGGACATCCACAGGTCACAATGGATAAAGTAGCAGACATCCACGGTCACAATGGAGAAAGTAGCAGACATCCACAGGTCACAGTGGAGAAAGTAGCAGATTATTTTGAAAAGGATTGAAGAAGGTGCCATATTGTTGATTCTAAAGTTGAGGAAGGTTTGTTGGTCTGATATGATATACACCATGTCCTCTTCATGAGTAAAGGTATGTTTTACATGTGTTTGTTTGAGGCTTGTTTCATGGATGGTATGGCACATGATTAAGGAATGTCGTGGAACCCTTGTGGTACATGGTACATGGTTGCATATGGTTGAGGTGATATCGATACATGCTTGACCCATATTCTTGGTACTTATTACATGGATTTTATGGTTCATTGTTAAAGGCACATCTTTGTATTGACATATGTATGAGGGACATTCCTTGGTACTTTTTTGAGGCACTTCATTGTTGATATCTTATGGTACATGGTGTATGACATGATTTATACATATCACGAGTGATGTCAGTACATGCTTGAGGCACATGGTTTGAGCTATATCTTGGATGCATATCTTTTTGATGTTGGTATAATACTTGTTGAGACATATCTTGGTTCTTGGTTTGGCACATGATTGAGATGCATGATGGACACTAGATGTTGGCATAGTGCTTGAGGAACATCTTGGTGATATTGGCATAGTTGATGTGTATGGTTAGAACATGGTATGGTATAGGATTGATACATGGTATGGCGTTTATGTACATTGTTGATGTACATGGTTGAGGCATATGGTACATGTATTGGTGCATGGTTGATGCATGGTTTGGTACATGTGTTGGTGCATGGTTGGTGCATGATTTGGTACAGGTGTTGGTGCATGGTTGATGCACTTGTTGTGGTACAAGTTGTGGTATACGGTTTATGCTTGGTATGGTACAAGTTGATGGTTTGATACATGGTTGAGACACATACCTTGTGATGGGATGTTGGTGATCTTGGTACATGCTTGGTAGAGGCATGTGTTAGTATTGTTTGACATCTAATTGAGAGGTGTCCTTGGTATATGATCCATGTTAGAGGATATGGTTGAGTATCAATGAAATTAACAAGTTGGATAGGTTGATCAGTGACAAGTTGGATATAATGACATGTTACATGTTGATGTGATAGAGGCATTGATAGTGACAATGGCAGTGATAGTGGTAGTGATTGTTGATCTAGATTATTTTCGGCACAAAATGAGAGCGGGGATACAATAAATAAATGTACATATATATCTCATATATCCAATAATATAATATAAATATACTAGATATGAAACCATAAACACAGAGATATAGTAATACAAAATTTCTATTCATGAGCGAAATGTACAAAACTATATAAATACATAGTGAAAGACTCGCTAGAATGGTGACAACTTATCTCTAAAAAGAGATGTGAAGGCTACTTACATTCGCAAGAAGATGATAAAAATGATGCTCTAAAGAAATTTTTTAACATAAAGAAAATCCCAAAACCCAACCCCAGAAGATGAAAATCCAATAGTTTTGTGGACCCCGTTTTGGGTAGTTTGGTGTATCAACTTCCCAAGGGCGTAACTTTGGCATACGATCTCTGTTTGGGGAACACAATAGCTCGTTGGAAAGGTATTGATGAGGATATTCATTTTTGGGGCTTAATTAGAGTCTTAGGCTATCGTTGAGGTGATATATCCTGAAAACACTTCATTTAGGCCCTCAAAATGGCCCCAAAAGTTTAGGAATTGAAAACCTGCTAAAAATAGTAAGTTGCCAGAAGATTGTTTTGTGCCAGTTGGAATAGGTGGGTGGCCACCGATATACACCTAGATTAATTGTGGTAGTGATAGTTTGTCTACACTTATATTTCACGGCAGCATAACGGGGCAAGGAAAGGTGGTTGTAGCCTCCTTCTGGTTAGTGTTGGGGAATCAAGGAGTTGGAGCTTCCTTCAGGTTGGAGCCTGAGAACTAGGTAGTTGTAGCCACCTTTTGGTTGGAGCCAGAGAACCCAGGGGGTTGTAGCCTCCTTCTGGTTGGAGCCATAGAATTCAGAGAGTTGTAGTTACCTTCAGGTTGGAGCCTGTAAATAAGGGGTTGTAGCCTCCTTCCAGTTGCAATTGGAGAATTAGGAAGTTGGTGCCTCCTATGAATGAATTCTTGATATATATAAGAAAGTGTTTTGTGGTTTTCTCCCATTTGGTTTTCTGTGTAAAAAAATTTGTACTATGTTCTTGATGTGATGTTGATGTGATGATGCTTATGATTACATGCTTATATATATTGAATGCAATCATAATTGATACATTGATGATAAACTGTTGAACATTGTTGATAAAGTGAAAGAATATATATTGTGGTTAAAAGTGGTATAAAGTTCTCATATTGATTCACCCCCCCTCTTAGTATTCCAACAACAACAACTCAACATACAAGGTTAACTTCCTAAGTATGTTTCCAAACAACTTGTCAAACACAAGTTCAACGTTGTTATAAGATTTGATATACTAGTATCAATCATACACAATGGATGAACATCCATTTTCATTCATCTTCCTATGAAAACCATTCATTTGGGACAAGGAAGAACCATTTAGGGTTTAGGCCATCATAGGGATGAAAAACATGTCAAGGGTGTGCATTTTTATAGTGCAGGTGTGTATTTTTCATTAACAAGATGTGCATATTTCTCCTTACTATGTAAACATGGAATCCCACAAACTCAACGCGCATTTTCAACTTGAGGTGTGAAGTTTTCCCTAATAGGGCATGCATTTTCCTCAATAACCTATTTTCATGTAATTTCATAAGGTCAACATATAATTAGCAACACAAGGAATTCATTTCTCTTCCTAGGGTGTGCATTTTTCATCATGCCCTATTTTCATGCATATTTATGCATTTTTTCATTTTAGGACATGCATTTTTCACCATGGGGCATGCATAATTGTGGTAGAGAAAGTACTCCACGGATAAAGTAATCACTCTCGCTATGGTTCCCTAGAGAAAGACAAAATGAAAACAAATGGTGACTGAAATTATCTAGGATCACTAGTCTATTTCTGTGCGGGAGGGTTAGATAGAAAAGAGAAAACGTAGTGCACCTTATTCCAACATTCATCCTCGCTGCTTCAATCCAAGTAATCTCCAACCTAGCAGCTCCTTTGGTGAATTTGATACCTGTAAGCACAAAAGGAAACACAACTTCTTCTACTACCTCCTAGGATTAGATGAAAATAATCCCACTTGATGATTTACTATGAAGAGATCAGAAGCAAAGAATGAAAAAGCAATCATAAGAGAACTGGGCCAAGTTATATTGATAAGAATATGGAAAGTTACAACCTTTGTGTGACGTTTTTTACCTCGTGATCTCCTTCTTCATCCCTTAGATGAAATATTTTACTCTCTAGCAAAGGTTTGTCTCTTTCTCAGGGAATCATTAGTTTGGTACATTATTCATCCTCTTCCCCCTTTTCCACTGATGAGAGTCCTGGTTATATAGATGCATAGGAGATTAACCACTTAAGATAAATTAGGGACTTGGTTGAGGAAATAATAGATCTTGGTAAAGGATGAGTTATCTTCATGGTTATTATTTCTCCCAAGATAGGATATAAGGAGTCTCGAACCATATCTCGATGAAAACAAGAAAACAAAACAAGAACCATCCAAAAAGTCCTCGAAAGATGCCCCTAAATTAATGGTATTTGAGCTTATCAATATAGTCTCTCCCCTAGAAGGACAGATAGAGAGATCAGGTTGCTTCCATAACATTGTTTCAAGAGTACGGTCTCTCCTTCAGAGTGGAAATGGGAGAGACCATGGTCAAAATGAAGCCACGATTGAGTGAAAAAGCCAAATTGTTAGGGATGTTTAAAGGTGTATTCTTCTTTTTGATTCTCAAAGGGATGTAATGTATCATTCATGCATGGTGATGTGGAAACACTTAGGAAAAGTGTGACAAATAAGGTACAACACTTAGTAGAATGTACCATGTCATTTGTGACACTTGCGACACCGAGCAGAGTGAAGTGCGACACTTGCAACACTTAGCAAAGTGAGGTGTGACACTTACGACACTTCACAAAGTGGGAAAACATGGTGTATAATAGATGCCCCCCAAAGTGTGAGATCAGAGGAGAAAAATGATGGCCAAAACAATTTGTAATAATGTGGAATCAAGGGACTGAAGTCAGAAGACCTGTCAGAAAATCAAGAAAACATTCATCAATATACATATATCATCCCTGAGGTAGGCATACCCATACTTGGAATCATCTAACTCAAAGCATGGTCGCTGACCAATACACTATGGATTCATGAAAGAACTGATTAAGGATATGGACACCGAACATACAATGTGGATCCATATCTCCATGAATTGATCAAAATGTAGCCACGAGATTGTACACAGTGGAGCTACAACATGAAAAAACATAGCCACAGACCAATACAATGTGGATCTATGTCAATATATATATAACAACTTCATAATCTCCATCGCAACCTAGGAAAGGAATATAAAAAAATGATTTTTTATTGGATAGTCCCCCCAGGGTATTCAATCTCGATCCTGAATAGTACGAATCTAGTCATGTGAAGAGAGGTCTTGGCGTTGAACATGGTAGAAACCATTTGATTACCGGTCAATGATGTAAATCATTAAAATGTGTGAGGGAAATCACCAATGATGACAATGACTCCTAAGGTACTCCAAGTACATTCCATTGAATGTGAATAGATGATATGAAGTTGAATACTCGTGGAATCAATTGATCATAGGTCAATGATGTAAACCCACTATCAAAAGAAAGGAAATATGCCATTGAGGCGTGAAGGATCCAAGGTACTAATTGGTTTCTAAGTCTAACTCCTGGATAATGTGCTGATGTCAAAGAAAATAGACTCATCGAAGGAGGGCCATGATGTATCCCCCCATCATCGACATGAAATGAATAAGGATAGTGATGAATAGTGATGGATCAAATGATGGTGAACTGACACAAGGGTGAAAATGAAGAGGTTGACTTCCCTTGAACATATGGCGGCATAATGGATGACTTGGAAACATTGACTCAACAAAGCATGAAGACCAAGTATGATGATGTGACGAAAACCAATGGATCTCTTCGAAGGAGTTGAAAGTGTAAAGAAATGCATGGAATGAGATGACAACCAAGGGTTCTCTTCTGAAGGAGTCAAAAGTGTACAACGACACATGAGATTCAAACAAGTTCCATGTCCAAGGGAGACATCAAGCTACCATAATAGAAAGACTTGACCCACTTCTCAAATTTCCCCCCCATCTAGATAGGCGAATACCTATTTTTATTTTAGCGAGCTCGAGAGGATAACAAATGCTCGGTTAACTCAACTTCAATGAGTCCCATATTCACATGTTTAACGAACCTGAAGAAGGAAGGGTTCAGTCCTAGATGGGTCCTTCCTTGCGTAGATTTTACGAGTCAAAGGAAAGAAAACTCGATGGTCTTTTCATATTTTGAGAGTCTGAAAATATTCAATAAATAAGATTCCACAATGGAATTTTTTGTAAAGTTAGTTCCCAGGGTCCGAAAAAGTATAAAACAATACGTAGGAGAACTCTTCTAATCACGCTTCACTAGAGTATTCCTTTTTTGTAATTAGTATAACGAGGCTGAAAAAGGGGAAAAATATCACTCTAAAGATGCCCTTTCTAACCTTTTAATGAGTATGAAAGGAAACAAGTTCACTTGGGAATCTTGCATGTTTAGAGATTCTGAAAAGAGCTTAAAGGAGACTCCAAAGAGTTTCTTTTTTTTTTGTATAGATTTTACAAGTCTAAAAAAGAGATAAAACTATACTCAGTAACCTATTCTCATGTATTAAAAAGCATGATAAAAAACAAAGTCTGAGCTCGGTAACGTATTATCATGTATTTACGACCACGAGAAAGAACAAAGACTAAGTTCATTTATCAGTTTCATTTTTACACAATCTTGAAACAAAGTAAACCTATGCTTGGGTAGGTTTTATTTTTTTGTGAGATTGAAACTAGAAAATAAACAATGCTTGAAACTTCCCAATGTAAATTCCAAAGGTTTCAAGAGATACCCATGGGTGGTTGGTAATTTTCCCTCAGCTTAAGAATCTAGGGGCTTAACTCCAATATGAAGCCCAGGGGCTGGAGACATGCCCCCAAGCTTCGTTTCATCCACCAGCTCTTCTTCTGTCGCCAATTTATATCTCCAATGTAACTCCTGGTTACTAATAGTAAAATGTTCACTAGAGAGGGAGGAAAAAAAAGGATTAACTATCTAAGGCGAGTGCAAGGAAGGTTCGAGTACAAGATCTAATGAAAGAATCAACTTAATGGGAGAGGTATCTGTTTGATTTTTTAACGATCTTGACAAAGGAAAAGAACTATGCTCATAACCTCTGGGTTTTATTCCCAAACCTCTGTTTCATTTTTTTTAATGATCTTGCTACAAAGAAGAAAATGATGCTCCCAGTCATCTGTTTCATTCTTTAACGATATTGACATAGGAAAATAACTATGCTCATAGACCTCTAATTGATCATGGCTTCCAAGAGGAAAATGCTCTGGAAGGAATACATGTCAAGGGACAATCCTCGATCATGGATTTCAAGATATCTTCACTATATGGAAAAACTACCAAATATAAATCAAAATAACATAGATATTCCTTCTCATTCAGAGTTGAATCATGGGACAAGTTGCCACATAATTAAACTACGGTGAGGGTAACACCACTTTCATATAAGGGCCATTTAGGGAAGTTGAATGGTTGGCTGTCATATGAGGGCCAATGAATGAAATCCAGTTTATGGTCACCATGTTTCCATTGTGAGGGAAACACATCAAGCGAAAAATTGTGGACACAACATCCTTCATAGCATAAACATAGTCTCGCTTGAGGAGAAAATTAAAATCCAAGGGGTTGTGGAATACCATCACATAAATAAAGACAATTTTCCCTTCCCAAAGTAATAGGAAATTGAGGAAGGATCCCTAAAGGTTGACTATCCCTTCTGTTAAAATCCAACATATTTGGAGTCACTGGTGAAAGTAGAGGAGAACCTAAATCTTTCCAATCAATGGAGGATAAGATACTAATGAATGCACCCTCATCAATAATAGTTTGAGGGATATCCCTACCACAAACATGAACAATGATCTGGAAAGGTATGTAGGAAGGAAGATGAGGTGTATTTAGCACATTCCAATTGAAAATAATGACCTGATTACTTGGAGGGGGATCCATGGGAGTAGGAGGAATTCCCCCTAGCATAGGAGAATCTTTGTCAACAAGAAATACATGAGCAATATCAGTTTCACTCTTTAATGGGAATGTGGGATCGACCGATGATGGGGTTGGATCGATGACTTTGAATTCACTCGCTAAAGAGGGAGTGTGATTGACTGATGATGGAGTTGGATCAACAACTTTGGTTTCACTCTTCAAAGGAAGAGTGGGATCGACCGATGATAGAGTTGAATTGACCACTTTGATTTCACTCTTTGAAGGAAGAGTCAGATCAACCAATTTGGTTTCACTCTTCGAAGGAAGAGTGGGATCGACCGATTATGGGTTCGGATTGAAATTTTTTGTTTCACTCTTCGAAGGAAGAGTGGGATCAACCAACGATGAAGTCAGATTGACCACTAGATCAACTAATGGAAGGTTGGGAGAAATCTTGCAGTAACCAGGAAGATTATTTTGTTGAGAAAAAACAAGGACTTCCAACAATTTTGAGGCTTCATACATACGAGGGAAAATGTGAGTTTGATGACCACCTCCACATATCCTACATGGAATCTTGACTCTACGTTTCTTCTCCCCAACATTAATATCACTAGCTGAAGGTTTTTCACCAACATGATGACCAAAGGTTGAAAACACAGGCCAAAGGGAACCCGAGGACCACACTCCTAGAACCATGGGGATAATAGGGAAATCGTGAAGAAGGTGGTCACCCTTGCAAATCCTGCAAGGGTATTTGGGCTTATGAGGTGCAGGAGTATATGTCTTGTTGGTGTCAACACTCCCCAGTATGGTCACCATTTTCTATGGTAGATAAACTATTCCGCGGAAAAATTAATCACTCTCTTGCTATGGTTCCCTAGAGAAAGATAGAATGAAAACAAATGCTGATTGAAACTCTCTAGGATCACTATTATATTTCTTTGCGGGAGGGTTAGATAGAAAAGAGAACAAGTAGTGCACCTTATTCTGACATTCATCCTCATTGTTCCAATCCAAGTAAGCTCCAACCTAGCAGCTCCTTTGGTGAAGTTGTTACTTGCAAGAACAAAAGGAAACAAGATTTCTTCTACTACCTCCTAGCATTAGATGAAAATAATCCCACTTGATGATTTACTATGAAGAGATCGAAAGCAAAGAATGAACAAGCAATCATAAGAGAACCAAGCCAAGTTATATTGATAAGAATATGGAAAATTACAACCTTTGTGTGACGTTGTTGACCTCTCGATCTCCTTCTTCAGCCCTTATATGAGATATTTTACTCTCTAGCAAAGGTTTTTCTCTTTCTCATGGAATCATAAGTTTGGTACATTATTCATCCTCTTCCCCCTTTTCCACTGATAAGAGTCCTAGTTATATAGATGCATAGGATATTAACCACTGAAGATAAATTAGGGACTTGGTTGAGGAAATAGTGGATCTTGGTAAAGGATGAGTTATCTTCATGGTTATTCTTTCTCCCAAGATATGATAGAAGGATACTTGAACCATATCTCTATGAAAACAAGAAAACAAAACAAGAACCATCCATAAATTCCTCGAAAGATGCCCCTAAATTCATGGTATTTGACCTTATAAAGATGGTCACTTCCCTATAAGGAAGACAAAGCGACCAAGTCGCTCCCATAACACTGTTTCAAGAAGATGTTCTCTCCCCGAGAGTGGAAATGGGAGCGACCATGGTCAAAATGAAGCCACGACTGAGTGAAAAAGGCCAACTTATCAGGGTTTAAAGGTGTCTTCTTCTTCTTAATGATCAAGGGGATGTAATGGATCATTCATGCATGGTGATGTGGAAACACTTAGGAAAAGTGTGAAAAATAGGGTACACAAATTATTAGAATGGACCATGGCATTTGCAACACCTGCGACACCGAGCAGAGTGAAGTGCGACACTTGCGACACTTAGAAAAGTGAAGTGCGACACTTACAAAACTTATCAAAGTGGGAAAAAATGGTGTATAACAATAATTTATCTCAAGGATTGGATGTTTCATAACCCTATATATCCCTGATATCATCATACCAATTTCACCATTGGGTGTGCATTTCCCTCAATCTGGCAGGCATTTTAACAAGGCAAATTTTAACAATTTGAGCTCTTTGTTTTACAAAGCAATTTTTACCCTTTATGAACAACATAAGGTTTTTGGTATGCAAATGCACATTATGTCCTATAAAATGAAAGCCTAAGGAATATAATTTTTATTCCTTATTGTAGGATGGGGATGTTACAATTCCCACCCATCCAACCCTCATATTGTTTCCATTATTGATTTTTCGTGCTAACCAATTTCCAAATAATGGAAGGATTGTAGAACATAATTCCACATTATTGACACAAGATCCTAAAGTTATGGGCTGGCATCACTATGTATGACAACTCTAGACCAAGATTATATTGAAGGAGAAGATGATGCAGAGGAGAAGGTAGATGTGTTAAGCGAAGAAGTTGGGCTAGATGTACATGACAAGGTTCTCGTTTTATGATGATATCGATGATTAGAATTAGGGTTTCTATTGTTGCATAAAACAATAATATTTTGGTTTCTATTGTTGCATAAAACACTAATTCAATCTTTTTAAAGCATTCACATCTAAAAACGCACACCCACACTTAAGAAATACATGTTTTTCTTTTAATATGTAATTTATGCCCTTGCGCAAATTCCATGCCAGAATTCACAAAATGACCCAGATTGGATAATTATATTATTTGTCATCTATCTCAATGATTTCAGAGTGGAAAAGGTTGGAGGAATAAACTTGTATGATCATTTTAGTGGCAAGTCCCAGTTTGGAAAATTGGGGTTCGAAACCTTCCAGAGCCATTTTGAGGAATCAAATAGTATTTCGGGGGGCTAAAACTTTACAAGCATAGATTGGACCTTGTGATTCTATTATACACATAGAGACCTTTCCAACGGTGAAAAAATTGCGTCAATTAGAGATCATATGAAAACATTATGCCTCCCACAAGTTTACCTACCATGTTGACCACCATTGTATGAGAGGATGCCTATTGGACCTTGGTTATGTAAGGAAGTAAAGATTAAGGAAGAAAAGAGAAGTGCGAACTGTGTGGAATGCACAAAAATTGAGGAAGGGATGAAGTGGTTAAAGAAGAGAAAAGAAGGAGCGAAGCGAAGGAAAATCTAGTCGTTGGAAGAGAAGATCAAGGAAGATAAAGGATTGAAGAAGAAGGATCGTCGAAAACTCTACAAGCGGAAAAATACATCAACGAGTGATTTGGAGCACCTCGCTGAAAATAAGGAAAGACAAGCTGGCAAAGCCCTTAAAGCACGAGTCAAGTGGACCTAGGGTTTTGGATCTAGGGTTTTGACACCTAGACTTTGCTATGTAATGTATATATAAAGGTCTAGAAGACCTGGGAGGGTTCATTCTAAGTTGGTTCGTCGATACTATGGTTGTTGTTATTCATTGTTGATTATTGTTGTTGAGAACAATATTGAGACTGTATTGTAAGATCTTCAGTTGGGTGCAAAGATCAACCTTGCAACTGGGTGCGTAGGGAGGGAAAGAGAGAGAGAGAGACCTGCAAGATAAGTGCGCAGATAGAACTGTATGTTTTCTTCTAATATATCAAGAAACATAGTTCTGTGGATGTATCCCTAGAGAGAGGGTGAACCACATGTATCTTGTTGTTATTTGTGGTTGATGCTGTGTTATTTGTTATATGTTATCCTGCTATTGCATTGTTGTGTTAGATCTGAGATATAACTTGCAAAGTAAGCTTAAGAGTGGTAAATAATATCTATATTGATGTGTGTCATTGTACCAGATCCACTTTTCATTTCCTCTAGTTGTAGACACCTGTGTCCTGCAACCCCTTATTGCTACTTCGGGTGAGACTGCATCTGCTTCGCAGGTGCTGCCGAAAGGGCTAGTAGTTAGGGCTTGTTGGTGCATTGTTAGAGTTGAACCTTGGGTCTTCCCATGTGCCAACAAATGTTTTTTTTCCTGGGACATGAAGGCAACAAGACCATTGATTCTTGCAGAAGCGCATGAAGGCATCACAGGAGGACATTATGCAGGGAAAGAAACAACGCAAAATATTCTCAGAGTTGGTCTTTGGTGGCCTACTTTACATAAGGATGCTAAGGAATACTACAGAGCCTTTGATGTGTGTCAAATATTAGGACAACCTTCTCGAAGGGATGATATGCCTTTGGAACCACAATTAACATTAGAAATATTTGAGAAATGGGCCATTGACTTTATGGGACCTATTAACCCACTAGGAAGGTGCATAGGAGCGAGATACATTATCATTGCAATAGAGTATTTGATCAGATGAGAAAAAGTAAGAGCAGTTAAGGGCTATAGTGCAACTACAGCTACACAATTCATCTTTGAGGATATTATCACCAGATTTGGTTGCCCAAATATCCTCATGAGTGATCAAGGCACACATTTCATCAACAAAACTATTGAAGACTTGACTCAAGAATTTGAAGTTCACCATTAGAAGAGCACTCCATACCACCCACAGGCGAATGGTACAGTCGAAGCTTTCAATAAGATCTCGGAGACAACATTGACTAAGATCTACAGTGCCAACAAAGATGATTGGGACTTAAGAATTCCAATAGTATTGTGGGCTTATCAAACTACTTGTAAGAAATTAACAATGCAGACCGCATTTAAGTTGGTATATGGATTAGAAGCAGTGGTACCTATGGAATACTTGGTTCCTAGTTTAAGAATTGCAACATTTACAGGTATGGATGACACCAACATTGTTCAAGATAGGATTGCGCAACTGCTGGAACTAGAAGAAGACAGATTCATTGCAGGATTTCATCAGTAGGTACAAAAAGAACGAGAAACGACTTACCATGACAAACATATTAGGAGGAAAGCATTTAAGCATGGAGATTTGGTCCTGTTATATGACAATAAGTTCATGAAGCATCCAGGGAAGTTTAGGACACATTGGCTCAAGCCATTTGAGGTTGCCTATGTTACAAAAGGAGGATTTTCACAGTTGAAGACCCTTAATGGAGAATGGAAAGAAGGTTTGGTAAATGGGAGCCGGTTGAAATTGTATTACGACAACCAGTTGTCTCGCAACTCTCAGTAAAAGCAAAGGAGGAAGGGTATAGGTACTAGGTGTAGTTGAAACTAGGTACCAGACACAGAAAAGACAATCTGCACATGAGAGGGAATGACATAGCAGAAAGCAAAGGCTGCTTCGTGCAGTCTACAGTCGAAGTGATACAAGAGGTTCATTCTTGCAGTGACTTGGGATGAGTCACATGTGAGTGTTGGGGGCTTGTTGGCCCTTGGTTATGTATGGAAGCGAAGATTAAGGAAGAAAAGCGAAGTACAAACTGCGTGGAAGGCACATAAATTGAGGAAGGGTCAAAGTGGTTAAAGAGTCAGAAAAGAAGGAGCGAAGTGAAGGAACAGATAGCCATTGGAAGAGAAGATCAAGGAAGATAAAGGATCGAAGAAGAAGGATCGTGTACAACTTAGCAAGCAGAAAAAGACATCAACGAGTGCTTTGGAGCACCTTGCAGAAGATGAGGAAAGACAGGCTGGCGAAGCCCTTAAAGCATGGGTCAAGTGGACCTAAGTTTTTGGCACCTAGGGTTTTGACACATAGAATTTTCCATGCAATGTATAAATAAAGGTCTAGAAGACCTGGGAGGGGTCATTCTAAGTTGGTTTGCCAATACTATGGTTGTTGTTGTTCATTGTTGATTATTTTTGTTGAGAACAATATTGAGACTATATTGTAAGATCTTCAGCTGGGTGTGAAGATCAACCCTAGAGCTGGGTGTGCAGCAGGGGAAAGAGAGAGAGAGAGATATGCAAGCTAAGTGCACAGATAGAACTGTATGTTTTCATCTAATATATAAAGAAACACATTTTTGTGGACATATCCCTAGAGAGAGGGTGAATCACATATATCTTATTGTTCTTTGTGGTTGATGTTGTGTTATTTGTTATATGCTATCCTGCCATTGCATTGTTGTGTTAGATCTGAGATACAATTTGCGAAGTAATATTAAGAGTGGTAAATAATATCTAGATATTTGTGTGTCATTGTCCCAGATCCACTTTGCATTTCCTTTGGTTGTAGACACCCGTGTCTTGCAACCCCCTATTGCTACTTCGGGTGATACTTCATCTGCTTCGCAAGTGTTTCCGAAAGGGCCAATAGTTAGGGATTGTTGGTGTGCTATTAGAGTTGAACCTTGGGTTTTCCCCTGTGCCAACAATGCCATGTCATCCCCTGTTACTCACGCATAAGGGGCTAGCCACTATATAATTTCAAGAAGATTATAGAAGGTTCAAAACCCTATCACAATTGAGGGTCGAGGAAGTCAAAAACCTACCCCTAGATGGATATCGATCTATGTTAAATACCATTCTAGTAGGAGGAGAAGGGGTTCCATTCAATGTTATTGTATTTTTTTCCATAGCAAAGCAGAACAATTTGGTGTACGAAATTAGAGAGCATAATAGAGGGGGTTAATTTTTTGAAGCAACCTAATAGGCCACAGGTCTCAGGTAACTCCATAGAGAGTGCCTTCTCCTTTGTACTTGCATTATTTCCATACCATAGGAAAGAGAGTAGAGTAGCCTCACCTTCTAGCTGGTTTTTCTCCAGAAAATATATATGTTAATTTGTGGATGGTGTGTGATTATATTTTATTGTTCTCTACTTTTCACGTTTTAACTATTTTATGCATAAGCAGAAAATCAGTAACTAAATATTCTGGAATCTAAAGGAATTTAACCTTCATAGTGTAGATATTTAGTTTTATTTCTCAAATACGTTGTGATGAATTGTTCCAATGGAATATCCATAACAATTTATAGATCACAAAAATACCTGAAATTTAGTAAAGGGTTGAAATATATATTTGTTTAGGATTACATGCATGAATAAATATGTATTGTTACATTTATAACTCTGAAATTCAAGTTACTTCAAGTTTAGTTATACACATATGCACCACCATTCTCGTCTTGTTTGCGATATATTTGAGTAAAACATATGTGGTGAGCCCACATGACATTTTCTGATTTTAACTTCCTTACTTATTATTGGATGATAGCTCAACAATTATTAATTGGGACAAATATTGAGAGACCTACCATGACCGCAACCTCGATCATGGATGTGGGTAGATGTGTTAAATGAGAAGTCAAAGAAGTTGAGCTAGATATAAATGGAAATGTTATCGATGATCATATTTATGATGAAATTATCGAAAATGACATTGATGATGATGTTGTTATGGCCAATCCTTTCAATGTTGATTCAGAACTAGATGATACGGATGTGCAGTTGTGCAAAGAAGAAGATAAATGATATTGAATTGTTGAAATGTAGGTTGAGGTATGTAATTATATATGCTATGTGATTTGTTATCTTTAAAGTATTTTCTTATATGGGTTAGTAATGTGTTGTTAAGGTTTACGCCATTTTATATGTATCATTGGTTGTTTAGAAGTCATTGATGTTGATTTCTCTCATAACCCACCAACCTGTAACCTCTTAACCCATATTGAGCATATGCTGATTGATTTTAACTATTAGTCAATATTGATAATCTACCACAACCTTTTAACCCTCCACCCACTAAAATTGGTAATTTTCTAACCCTCCACCCTCATCCACCATAGGAACCATGTGCATGCTCCAAAACCACTACCTAGGCCCTAAATGGAATATTTGTGCCGCAAGTTTCATATGGTATCCTTTACAAGCTTTAACATGGATAATAGTTTTTTGGAACTTTGGACATGGTTTAGGGTTAGGGGTTAGGAGTTAGAGATTGAGGGGTTAGGGGATTTAATGGTTAAGGGGTTAGGTGGGTTTAGGGGTTAAGGGGGTTATATATAACTATATAAGACATATTATATACACATATAAATACAAATTATATTACAAACAAATAAAAAATAAAAAATAAACAAAAAAATAAAAAATAAACAAAATTCAAACATAAAAAACACTATAGCACTAAT
Organism: Picea engelmannii; assembly: GCA_009831015.1. NCBI lineage: Eukaryota > Viridiplantae > Streptophyta > Pinopsida > Pinales > Pinaceae > Picea > Picea engelmannii. The sequence continues at coordinate 576,240 of ML782394.1, read as the reverse complement.
CCCCTAACCAAACAAATACACTCCCAAACCTATTTACCACGACTAAAATTAAGCACCATGTACTGAGACAATCATTGGATCATTTCATTTTCATCTTATTCATTCAATAGTGAATAACATGTATTGAATAGACATGATGCACCAGGTAGTGAGACAATGATTGGCTCACTACATGGTGCTTAATGTTAGCTATTAGGGAGAGTGTGTACATGAGAAACCCAATGAAATTTGCATTGGATCAACCCCACTTTCCAGTAATGAGAGTGCATAGAGGAGAAAATCCATCCAAGGAGAGATCGACCCTACCTATGCATCCAAGGAGGGATTGACCCCACCTGTGAGTCTAAGGAGGGATTGACCCCACATTGTCTTTGATATGTAGCCTCGTTGCTAATGCATATAGAGAATGTATATCCTATACTTGTTTGTTCATTATTAAATGGATTAAATGTGGAAGGGAAAAAAAAAAGCATAGTTATGTTTTTGGTTTTGGGTTCGATACCCTGTATACTACATCTCTTTGCCATATTGTTTTATGCACAACTGAGAAAAAACATTGGTTTACAATCATTTTCGGGGAATGAGTATCTTGTTAAAGAAGATAGGTTTCTATCGTGTCTATTGTTATGACCCAATGGGGGCATATATGGGGTTAAATGTGTATGATATGACCCCAAGGGGGGGCCTATATGGGGCTAAATGTACATGTAATGTGTAAATACATATGTAATAGGGTCGACCTAATAGTAAAGGGGCCTCATGTGTAGTGTGTGAATACGTATATATAGATATAATGTATTCCTTATTGGGACACGTGAATTATGATTTATGAATGTAATTGGTTGTGTGGAGAAGTTTCTCCATTTCTTTAAGAAAAAAATAAAGAAAAGTTATAGCGAAAATGCCAAGATGACTTGCTTGAGGAAGAAAAACCCCAGGATCGATGCTCTGATACAAAATTCTTAAAATATCAGAATAAACTAGAATTACACACCATATACAACAATGTGAGTGTGGATCACAACTACAAGATAAATAACCTACACAAAAATTCCTTAAAGAATAGGAGAACCTCCTCCACATAACTAAATACATTCATACATCACAATTCACATGTCCGAATAATGAATACATGATATCTATATATACCTATTCACACACTACACATGAGACCCATTTACTATTAGGACAACCCTATTACATATATATGTACACATTACATGTACATTTAGCCCCATATATTCCCCCCTTTGGGGTCATATCATACACATTTAACCTCATATATGTCCCCATTGGGTCATAACATACTACCCTCCTTCAAAAATCTTTTCCCTCAAAGATTTGCAATTAAAAACTTCACATGTGATGAAACCAAGTAATATGATTTTCTTATGTTCCTTATTTCTTCATTCCATTATTGATGATCTATCCATCCAAAATCAATTATTTTTGGTCTTAATCCTTGGTGTGTAGTTGTTTCTCATTTTCTTTCCTTTGATTCTAGGTATTTCTATTGTAACTTCTCCACTTTGTAGTGGTTTTTTGTCTTTGATAATAACTTGTTGAAGAGTGATTTTGTGATTCCTTGTTTCATGAATATTGACAAGTATTCCATATTCTTCCTTGATAATATTGATATCGACCTTCTTGTCTTACTTGAAATGTAATCCTGGTAATGAGGGTGTCGATATGGTTCCACTTTTAATATTTTTTTTTTCATTCTGCATTTGCATTTCATCTATATTCTTTTTAGAGACAATGTAATCATGTATCTTCATTTCTTTGTCTTTTATTTTGCTAGCCTTGGATATAATACCATCATATTTGGCATATACATCCTCTAGATGGAGTTCAACTTCTTCAAATATCTTTTGGTGACCTTCTTGAATCTTGTCTTCTTTTTCCTTTGAAATATGCAATGTCACCCCATTTATCAAATTCAGATGTCCTTCTTCAATTTTGGATTGTATTTATGATTTTACCTCATCAATATTTATGGATTCCTGAACCTTCTTGCAAATTTACTCTTCAAGTATTTTGGTAGATTCTTCATCCAAGATCCTTGTTTCTTCTCTATTTTGACCATGTTTGTTTTCTTATTTCATTCTCTTGATCTCATCCAATAGTTTTTTATTATGATTTATTAATATACATATTTCTTCATCTTTATTTTTTAATTCTTCCTTTGACTCGTCCTTTTACCACTTTCGTTTGCTAGTATTTTCTTGTTTTAATTTAGAACTTCCTTAACGAGTGCTTCATTAAGGTCCCATATCTTAGATAGTTGATCACCCTTATTATTGATATCTTATTTTTATTCTTTTAACTCATCTTGAATTATTTACATTTCCTCCATTTTTGGATCACTAATCCATTTATCTGAGAAGAGTTTTTCAAATTCTTTCGATGTGACATTCCATCTAACATTCTTATCAATATTCAAACACCAATTTTGAGATTCACTGAAAAGATAAAAACTTGATCTTGAAGGATTCATATCATATTTATTTACATAACTCAACCATTCCATATCATTGATTTTGTCATTATATTCATCTCTTGTAAATCTAGGTATTTCCATTGATTCTTAACATTTGAGGTCTAACCACAATCCTCAACTTCCAACCTCAATATATTAAGGATACTTATATCAAATATTTATAATCATTGTTCCAATATAATATTATATGTTTTCTCTTTCCAATGGATTTTTAATATGCTCAATTGGACATCCCAATCAAAATTTATGATAGTTTAAGTAAACATACCTTTGAAACCTTGATTTGGAGTCTGTCCTTCTAGCCGACCTTCCTTCTGATGTATTTTTGAAATTTCATCCCCTATGAGTTTGACATTTCTACTTGTAGTACTATGAAATTCCTTCTATAAAATTCCATAGGTCTGACCAAAATTGGGTATGCCAAATGAAAGTTACGGTAACTTTCCCAAACATTGTTGAATTTTGACCTATTCTGGAGAGCGAAATTGTACATAATGCCACACATCCAATATTGGATAAATGATTATGAAATTATCACCCAAACTACTATGGACTGTACTTTTTCAAATGAAATTGGTCGCATTGAATTTTTATCCTCTATGAATAAGATGTGATTGTTTTACCTGGAACACCCGTTTGAGACTAGTTATAGGACTAGTAAAAAAATGTATCTTCCATAGGGTGTATCGCTAAACATAAAACGACCCAGAAGATCAAATTCATACCATATGTACCATGACATGTCTTCTAAATATCTTCCAACTTTTTCATTTTGAAGTGGCCCTGAAAAATGTTATAGTGAAAATGACAAGATGATTTGCTTGAGGAAGAAAAACCCTAGGATCGATTCTCTGATACCAAATGTAATGAACCAAATGCTTAAAATATCATAATAAACCAAAAGTATAGACCATGTACAACAATGTGAGCATGGAGAACAAATCCAAGATACATAAGTTACATAATAACTTCTTAAAGAAAAGGAGAACCTCCTCCACATAACCAAATACATTCATACATTACAATTCACAAGTCCCAATAATGGATACATGATATCTATATATACCTATTCACAAACTATACATGAGGCCCATTTACTATTAGGATGACCCTATTACATATATATTTGCATATTACATGTACATTTATCCCCATATATTCCCCCTCTTTGGGTCATATCATACACATTTAACCCCATATATGCCCCCATTGGTTCATAACATCTGTGACCCACCAATGGTATACTTTGTTTCATTTTCTCTGTATAAAGACAAATTCGAGGCTTGTCTTGGTCCCCTATTCCCTATGCATACTAAAAATTATTATATACTCATGTCTTCAAAAGGATTGTTGTAACTTAACATTTATGTTATATATTAGAGGCTTTATCAACCTTTAATTCTCTTGTTACCTTTGATTTTTCATATTAGAAGGGGATATTTTAAAATTTTAACAAAAAAGAGATTGAATTAAGCACTTTATGACTGAAAGCATTACTAAAAATCATAAAATATATAGGTTTGAGCACTAAAAATGTAAGTAGTAGTGCCTAAATATAATGGTCGATATTAATTATAATCGACAGATAGAAGAGCTCTTGGGATTATAAAATGAACAAGTATTAACATAGTTGATCCAGGTGGATATTGGTGGCCACCCACCTATTCCACTGGCTCAAAGCTCAGTTTCCATTTTGGTACTTTGTTTCTAGCTTTTTGGGTCCTAAACTTTCGGGGCCATTTTGAGACCCTAAACAACGTTTTTTGGGCCCACTACAGTCACACTATAAACACATTTAGAGTGTGATGTAAACATGTTTATTCATTGGATAAACCTTTCCAATGGGCTATCGTGTGCCTAAAACGAAGATCATATGCAAAATTTATGACCCTGAGACGTTGATGTTCCAACTTACCCCATTAGGGCCCACATGAATTTTGGTGCTTCATCTCCTAGGGTTAGGTTTTTGGATGTTTATCATTTTCTCATTTATTATTTATGTTAAATATTATTTTGGAGCCTCATTGTAACCAGGTTCTTGTGAATGAGCATATCCGACACATCTCTTCTCAGAGATAAGATACCACCAATCTAGCTATCTTGTGTGCTTTTTCATTTTATAGTATGTTGTATTTCAGTCAGTTATTAATAGAATTTGAGATTTACTGTATTACTGTGTTCCTTACCATATATCTGTGCAATTATTTGTTATATATATGTTATGTATTTTCCTTTGCATCATTCCTAAAATAATCCGGATCAATGGTATCAGAGCGGTCTGCTCCTTGTTGTCCTCGGTGCATGTCCCAGATGAGGTTAGGGTTTAGAGAGTTGAGTATTGATATTGTATCTCTTGAGGAAAAAAAATCTCTCACACCCAAGCGATCTTCCATGGAGGAAGTAATGAGGGCCTACAGGACATGAGATCCTTTCAAATTGTTGCTCGAGGAATCCCTCATGCAACAAATGAACGAGATGATGGATAGTTTTTCCCGGATGCTTTGACGACTGTCGACAAAAATGGAGGAACCTTTAACCAACAATCACTTTGTAGGTTCGATTCCCTTCAAGGTACAAGTTAACTTTGATATTCCTTCATTTGAAGGCTAGATAGATGGAGACACTTTGAAAAAATGGTTAAATCTTCTAGAGGGATATTTCTCTATCTACAGTTTTTCCAACAATGAAAAGATCACCTTCACGCTCCTTAAGTCCCTTACCCATGTTAGATATTGGTGGAATACTTGTTGTGAGAAACATGTCGAGGATGAGTCTGGAATGTTTTGGCCAGGACCCACTTGGGAGGCTTTTGTCGATTCCCTCAAGGAACAATATTACCCTGTTGGAAGTTATGACGACCAATACACGAGATTGACCACACTGCGTCAAGAGAGGGCTCAAACGATGTCCAAGTTCACAAATAATTTCCATACCTTTTGTACCAAGATGGGTATCAAATACTTTGAGCAAAATATGTTCCTGAAATACCATGGGGCTCTACACCGGTACATCCAAACCGAAATGGAATTTCTAGACATCTTCTCATTGGGAGCCGCTTATTGATATGCCATCAAAATAGAGTAGAAATTCAATCAACAGAACAAGCGAGAGTTTATATATGAAAATAAACAATAGCCAAAGTATGGTAAGGGTGGCCCTAACTCCAATTCCAAAGGACAAAGAAAGGATGGCCAACCCTAGGATAACCATCCCAAGCCACCAACCAAGAAGTGTAATGGGAAGTCGAAGAAGGACACTGGAAAATGGTGGGATTTTCACATTAGCAAAATACTGATGAATGTCGCTTCAAATAGTCATAGTTGGATGAGATGAAATCCCTAGGGTTAGATGATGACTCATAATCTGATTTCGAGCTAGAAAAGAGAAGATGGATCATTGATGCAGAACCCAATGTCACCATCGCTACCACACAATTCCAGCTAGAGGAACTAGAGGAGCCTGAAGAAGGGGAGAGTCTGTTCCACTCATATATGTGGGTGAAGGGAATCCCATTCCATTTCATTGTTGACAATGGTATCTAGAAGAACTTGATCTCAACAGAGGTTGTCAAGAGGTTGAACTTGACAATGACACAACATCCTCAACCATACACCATCAGTTGGATCATCCAAGGACATGACATCCACATCAACCAACAATGTCGCTTGCACTATGGCATCAAACCCTTCGAAGACAATGTATTGTGTGATGTTTCCCCACTTGAAGTTTGTGATGTTTTTCTAGGACAACTATATATGTGGAAAAATCATGTTTTTTATGAATCTAGGCCCTGTAGTGTCATTATTACTCTGGGAGATCAACTCTATAGGGTACCAGAGGCTGTCCCAAATATTGCGGTCTCTTTGATATCTGTAAAGTAGTGGAGAAAGGTTGTTTCTTAGACCAAGATATTTTTCCTCTGTATGGTTTGATCAGAAGGTGACCAGAAGGTCACTACAATTTCCAAAACCTTTGCATGGGGTCTCTTTTCCTAGCAACGACAAGTGGACGAAATAGTTGAGGACTACAAAGACATATTCACCTCGCCTATTGGGGTGCATGTGCACTGCCAATTAATGCACCAAATTTATATGAAAACCTATGCTCCTTTTCCTAATGGCCTTGTATATATGTGTTCTATTCTATAGAATGAAGAAATCAAATTCCATATCCAAAAGCTAATTTTGAAGGGCCACATGATACCCAAATCCTCACCTTGTGGGAGTCCAATTGTTCTAGTACAGAAGAAGGATGGGACATGGAAAATTTGTATTGATTATAGAGCCCTGAACAATATCATAGTAAAGAACTGATGCCCAATTCCCCATATTGATGATCTTCTTGATCAACTCAAGGGAGCCAAGTTTTTCAATAAATTTGATATAAATTCAAGTTACCACCAAGTGTCAATTGAGCAAACTGATATGTGGAAGACAACCTTCAAGTCCAAAGAAGGTCTCTTTGAGTGGTTGGTCATGCCTTTTGGCTTGAATAATTCTCCAACCACATTCATTTGGATGATGGATGATATATTAAAACCATTCACAAACTCCTTTGTGGTTGTATATCTGGATGACATCCTCATCTTCAAAAAAACTTAGGAGGAACATTTGGAGCATATTCAACAGGTATTGGGCACCCTGCAACAACACAAGTTATATGCCAACTTGGAGAAGTGTTCCTTTGACATGCATATAATCCAATATTTGGGATACATGATGGATGCATAGGGTGTACATTTGGATCTATCCAAGATTCAAGTCATTCGCTATTGGTCGGCCCCAAAAACAATGACCAAGCTTCACAGCTTCTTGATCCTTGCTTACTTATACCAACAATTTGTTTTGGGGTTCTCTCATATCGCTTGGGCCCTAAGACAAGTGACCAAGGGTGGCATTAAGACCAATTTTGCGTGGTACAAGCCACAACAAAAAGTATTAGAGCATATAAAATCCCACCTCTTCTTAGCACCAATCCTCATTCTACCAAACCTGCAACGACCATTTGAGATTGAGACATATGCTTCAGATTATGCTATCTGTGCAATCCTCACTCAGCATGGGAATCCAATAGACTATCATAGTGAAACTCTATCTGATGTTGTTCGAATATAACCCACCTATGACAAAGAGATGTACTCCATTGTGCATGCATGTCAACAGTGGAAGTATTGCATTTTTGGGAAGGAAAAAATCATCCACACTGATCACATGCCTATGCAATTCACGCAAACACAAAAAAAGTTACAAAATGACCGCTGTAAGAAGTGGTCCATGTACCTGCAACAATTCCACTTGAATATCAAGTACAAGAAGGGTAGCACCAACCATGTCACATATTTACCCAATCAACCCCTGGTGGCAGGGCTAACCACATTCTCAACTCTCATGGACATGAGACATCTGGATGGACACAATTATATGATACTAAATCTAAATTTTATACTTCCTATTCGACATTGAGCACATGCAAAAAAAATCCCAGCTTTCATCTCCAGGATGTGTTAATATGCCATCTAATCCACCTTTGTGTTCCTTCAAGCGAGCGTGCAAAGTTGATCTGGGAAGCTCATTACAGTCGGGCAATGGGACATTTTTGTGAAGAAAAGACAGTGGTAGTATTGTAGAAACATTTCTATTGGCCAAAGCTTTGACAAGATGTTCACAAGTAGATCAGATCTTGCACGGATTGTGCCATTGCCAAGCCCATCATCAAGAACCAGGGGATATACACCCCTCTACCTAATCCTTATAGGCCTTGGGAGTCCATATCCATGGACTATATGTTTGGTATACCTTCAACCAAGAATGGGGATGACTGTCTCTTCATGGTCATCGATCGATTCTCTAAGATGATAATTTTTGCACCTTGCAAGAAGAGAATCACAACCGAGGCCACTGCTAAGCTCTTGTTCACACATGTTTGGGTTCATTTTCGGATACCACAAACTATTACCTTCGCTCGAGACAGTACTTTCCTAAGAAAATTTTTGTCTAGTTTATGGTCGATGATGGACACCAAGCTGACCAAATAGACTTCCTTCCACACACAGACTGATGGACCAACATAGGTAGTCAACATGATGATTTTCCATATCCTGTGAATGTATAACTCCAAAAATACACCCACATGGGATGAAAGCCTTCCTTATGTTCAACATAGCTACAATAGAGCCCTCCACTACTCTATTAGCCATAACCCTTTTCAGGAGTGCTTGGGGTTTCAACAATTGGCCCCCATTGAAATAGCTCTATCCATTGCAGATGCAAAAGAAGAGTCCTCTAATGATCAGATAGAGGTTGAATGGGAAGCGAATTTTTTTGAGTGCATATAGCACATCCAACAACAAGTTCATGATATTGTGCAAAAATCTAATGCCAAGTACAAGCAGTTCCACGACCAACATCAGGTACCACACAAATTTCAAGTGGGAGATAAATTTTGGTTGCATTTTCAGAAAGAGCACCTCACTAGACCTCATCAGAAGTTATTCCCAATGTGATACAAGAATTACACCATCACCAAGGTCATGGGTGAGAATTCCATTGAATTAAGTATTCCTCCTTTCCTTGGATTACACATGGTATTTAATGTGGAACTGCTCCGACCATATTTTCCACCTCTCCTCGATACTTTGGATGCAGCTGAGAAGTTGTCCCCTACAAAAATCAATCCTTCCTGCACTGAAAATTTGACCATTGATCGAATCATGGATACCAAGACAAAGACACCCACCAATAGACTATCAAACTCTACTGGGTCATCAAAGCAGGGAAATTTATTCATCAGGGAAAGTGGCTCACCAGGAGTCAGGTTTAGCAGAAGCTTCCTCATATTGACACAATGGAGACCATTTATTCCTAATCGGGGAGCAATGATCCAGGTGGATATCGGTGGCCACCCACCTATTCCATTGGCTCAAATCCCAATTTCCATTTTGGCAGTTTTTTTCTAGCTTTTCGGGTCCTAAACTTCTGGGGCCGTTTTGAGGTCCTAAACAACATTTTTTGGGCCCGCCATAGTCAAACTATAGACAAAGTTAGAGTGTAATGGAAAAATGTGTATTTGTCGGATAGAAATTTCCAATGGGATATCATGCGCCTAAAATGAAGATCATATGCAAAAGTTACGACCCCGGGAAGTTGATGTACCAAATTACCCCATCGGGGCCCACATGAATTTTGGCGCTTCATCTCCTAGGGTTATTTTTTTGGATGTTTAGGATTTTATCATTTATGATTTATGTTAAAAAGGCCTTTGGATCCTCATTGTAACCAACTTCTTTCAAATGAGCGTAGCTGACACATATCTTCTTAGAGATAAGCTACCACCATTCTAGCTAGTTTGTGTTCTTTTTCATTTTACAGTCTGTTGTATTTTAGACAATTATTAATAGAATTTGAGATCTACTCTATTATTGTGTTCCTTTCCATATCTCTGTGTAATTATTTGCTGTATCTTTGCCTTCGTATCATTCCTAAAATAATCTGCATCAAGAGTTAAAATTTCTGATACCACCAAACTGCTAGAGGGGTATGTGGAATTATAAGATTGTTGTCAAAACAAAAAAGTAAATCCCAAAAACCACTTATAAACATATTGATACCATTGTGGTACTTCTTACCCTTATTTTTTGGTAGTTGAGAACTTTAAATAGGTCGATACACATCAGATTTATAATCAAATTAGCTTTTACCATGTGGTTTTCTATATCATATTTTAATTATATTCTTTAATAAAGACATGTAGTTGATAGTTTTGTAATTAGTTCCAACTTCTGTTTGAGGGAAAATAACCTAATTATGAACGTGTTAGTAATGGAAGAGAGCATGGAAGAGTGTAGAAAACACAATAGAAAGCTTCTCAAATCCTAAAGGTACTTTCATTCATATTTATTCCTCTCTGAAAGAAAATTGAAATAGAAAAAGGGGGTTAAACCAAGATAGGAAGTTAAAATATGGCACCGAGAAAACGATTGAAAGATGTTCACCAAACCAATTTAGAAAATCCTTCCTTCAAACATTTTATTGAAAATTATAGGGATGTGTTCTAGACTTATTTAACTGATAAAACCTCCAGGGAACTTTGTATTCAAGCCCTATTAATTTTTCAAGGAAATACAAATGAGATCCAAATATCGGAGTCTGGTCTTGCAAAGGTTATCATACCATACACTTTTCATTTCCCATAATTTGTTAAGATGTGTGTTGTGTGTTATGATTCTCAAAATTATTTTGTAAAAGACAAAAGTGGCCAACATGAACTCTTTTATATTTCCCAAGTAGATTTTGAAGAAATGCTATCATTTTTTTTTGCAAATAAAAGAGATTGTATTACCTTAAAGAAACATCATATCAATACATTGTTCAGAGTTTTCCACCTATTCTTCCACATGTATGGAAACTAGAACAGGTGGCCTGCAAGAAAATATAGACGTGGCTATTGCTAGAAACCAAGATGTGGCTATTTCCAGAAACCAAGGTTTTAACAAAAAAATAATTGACTGTAACTGATTCCTGTAGAAAACAATTAAAGAAAAGATAGAGGTGCGGCGAACCCCGACATCCTTCATTGTTGTAAGTGAAAATGAATAGTTGGCTGCAAGTCAGACAATGCTTCTGAGACGGTGCACCAGACAGGGAGTCGAATAGGAGGTCTATGTGGTTGTTGAGGATGCTCTGATTGTGGAGTTGGTCCTCTAGTTTCCAAGGCATCTCAAATATCAGTTGAAGGTGGTCATCCGAAAAATGGTGTGGGTTGAGTGAGGGATGCTCAGTGCTCCCAACCATTTCCTCATGAGTTACTGTGGTTGCATCAAAATCTGTTGCTAGAGTATCTTCCATGTCTAAACCGTGGGTGGCGTTCCGTGCTATCTAAG
>ML782394.1:549115-563720 GCA_009831015.1 Picea engelmannii | reverse complement strand
ACAAAACCTAAATTTTCCATTAGATACTTCCTAATTCAAACAATCAATGAAATAAATAATCTCATTAGTGTGCATATTGTTGGGATATGAAAATGATAGTCTTGTGGATGAAACAATTCTAGGGTTTGTTTATAAGTCAATGCAATCAATTAGGTTCAACCATGCTAGTTTTTTTATCTAATATATTTCATGAGAAACTGATTCAATTTGAAAAGATGAAAATTTACAGGCATTATTCTTATTTATTTTATATTCTTCTTCATTATCGATCAACTTTCTTCCAACATATCATGTTAAAAATGGAAGGCCAAGAAGGAATTCCATCCTAGTATTTGAATGGACTCAGGTTATAAACTGTCAAAGTCTTAAAAATGGTTTGAAAATTTCCGTTGATGACTTTATGACAATGCTTTACACTTTATTCTTTAGTGAAGTTACACCTAGACTTCATCCTAAATGTAAACATCATCTACATATTATTCATCAATTAAAGTTTGGTGATTGGTATATTTCACAAGTTCATACAATATTAATGATTTATGGTTCATAATTAAATCCTTGTAAGCTTCCATTCTATATAACTCCAATAAAATTTTCTTTGGAATATATTAGGAAAATAATAGATGATGATTATATACATTTTGTTTCTAAGAACAAAAATACATCCTTTGCATTACCAATGGAGATTGCAACGTTCATTGTTAAAACATGAAATGATTTTACCATTGGAGAAAATTGGATGAAAACTTTTTAGTTTGAAGAAGATGTATTTTTTCCATATGATCCTTTAAAAGTGATATCTTACATGAGAATTTCAATTAGACTAGCATCATATACTCACCACGTTGATGAAGAAAAGGAAATGTTAGATAACACATATTCTTGGATAGAGGTACAACATATCATGCAGAAACAACAATTGACATTTGCAAAGAAAGTAGATAACATGGAGGAAGACATCACAATGACTACTCAAAAAAAGGAATATACACAAAGAAATAGAGTATATGATCCCATGGACCATAGGAGCCTTCAACTAAAAAGAAAAAAATAGATCCCGATGTTGGAAAAGAAATAAGAAAATTACAAAGTGAAAATCCTATGATCACAATCACTCTCATTCCAACTTTTCATGATTTTCAAGGTACATGCAAGGTTTCAGTTAATGGGGCCTTAAAGGATATTGTAATCTCTGAGAAGGAGCTTGATATTTTTGCAAAAATGAAGATGAACAAAAGGTTCTTTAAACAAACTAAAAATAATTTATATTCTCAGATTGTTAATAAAGGCCATGCCTCTTCTAGACTACTATCCTCAATTGATTATGATAAAGGTACAATGAATATGGAAATTCTTCAACCCAAAGTTGATAAGCGTGAAAGGGATCTTATGCCAAATGAATTTGATACCACAAATTTTACTTTTGATATAAATATCTTGCCACCAAAAGAGAATATTGAGTGGCATAAGAAAAATGGAAATATGGTGGCTAGAGATTTGATTCAAGCATATATTAATGTCATAAAGATGAAGATACAAATTGGTAAGTTAGAAAATCAGTTACATATTAAAAGGGAAACTAAAAAGGCACGTTCAATTGCAGTAAATGATTTAGAGTAAAAAATTATTTCTCTAGGAACAACAACAAAAAATAAGTCCAACATAACATCAATGATGAAAGATAAGGATAAATAAATTCAGAGCTTCAGAGGGAAGATGATTACCCCTACCACCCACTATTCATAGCTAGATCAGAGAAATAGTGGATCTAGAAAACGAGAAAGATCAAATTAAAATTCTTAGAGAACAAAATGCAAGCTTGCAAGAAAACAATGAAATATTTAATGAAGAAGGTAACTATTCCAAATGTTGAGGAGATCGCAACAACCTTAGACCAAGGAAAAATTAATCAATTAAGGAAAGAATTGTCAACAATTTGAGAAAGACTAAAGAAAATAGAAGCTCAATATCATGGTAAACTTTGATAAATGACTGATATACAAGAATAATTAGACAAAATAAATAAATTGGTAGAACAAATTTATGTTGAGATAGCACATAAGGATACTCAATTGTCCCCCGGATGGGGTGACACGCGGACGCTCCTTGACACCTGGCTCAGCACTAGGCCATAACATAAATGCGGATGGCCTCCACCCTCCTGCCCTGCATTAACGATGGAATACATCCATAACAACAGTTATATGGTGGAGGGACACCTCCCTCGCGTGAACACTCTCGCTCACAGCGCACTCAGCATGCCAGAGTTTATGGATAGCCAGGTGCATTTGGCCTTGGGTAGCTTGTTTTTTCGAGTGCCTGGTCAGAATTGGTCTGCTCTCGCTTCGGCTCTCCCCTTCGTCTGGGAGCTTTGGTGTAGTTCTGTTTCTCTCTCGCCCTGGTTTACTCTCATCTCGCTGCACCCTCACGGTATCGTTATTTATTCCTTGGAAACTATGACCAGGAAGCGGGGCAGGCCTTGCCGTGGCTCGGCCTGGTACACTCACAAAGCGTAGCGGAAAAGGAAAGAGAAGATGGAGTGGGCTCTGTCGTTGGCGACCTCCATCCTTTGTAAGAAGGCTTGAGCTGACCAATTGGCTCTGCACGCCATCATTACTGAGACTGGGGCTGGTTTCAGCAGTGAGACCACGATAATTTAGTCTGAAATCAGGCTGGAGGAGGGTGTTTTGGATGCGTTCCCCACCTGTTATGTGGAAGAAGTATTGTTCATGGATTTGGCGACCACCCCGGAACCCCAAGCCATGGAGATGAGTCACCAGGCTGGAAGCAGTCCCAAATTTGTGCTGGCAGATGACATCCCTAGGTGCATTGTCAAGGAAATTCCATGGCCGGGTGACTACAACCCCACTAGCCATGCGAGGCAGGCCACGGTCGAGGAATCAAGTCGGGACAAAGATAGAGCCGAAGAGGATGCAGATGAGAATAGCCCTGCGAGGAAGGAGGAGGCGGCTAGTGCAGAATTGATGGAGCTCGAAGCCGACGGTGGAGCAGAAGTGGAAATGAGGGACGTCATCCTCGACGATGCGGGTAATGGCTTGCATGGTAGTTTCCTCCGTGCAGAGCATCTGTCTCTGGTGTTCGAACTCCGAGGCCACATGGTAGACCTGGAGCACAAAGCCCTTCTCATGGGCTAGCGGCTGGACCTGATCCTTGACGCGTACTCCAATGCTCCAACAAAGATAAAGCGCCCTCTCTGTGCGCAGGCATTCGCCATTCCAGCGGGGTCCACGTGGCAGACAAGCAAGGCCGACGGGTCACCGGGCATTTAGGTTTTCTATGCTATTTCGTCTCTTTGTTTTACCTTACTACTGTTACATGTTCACTTGGATTATCGCCATCTGTCCTGGTTTCCTCTAGGCAGGACAAAGGGCAAGACAATTCTACAAACCATGCTGGTTTCCGGTAAAACGACAGCATTTTTGGTGACTTAGACCTATATTTCTCTGTAAATTTTGTCAAGGTTCTCTTGATAACTTAATATAGCAGGTTCCACCTTTTTTATTTTAAAAAAAAAGGATACTCAATTGTCTGACTTTTGTAAGAAAATCATTGAACTTGAAGATTTGAAGAAGAATTATCATAAAAAACATTCTTCATGAAAGTATCTAATATGCACTACACATTGTATATGGGATCAAATAAAATCAGTCATGCAACAACTAAGAACTCATTTTAATGTTCTACAATAAAGAAAGACCTTATAAAGAAATATGAATCTAAAGGTGAATAAAGCTCGAGAAGAGTTAGGATATAAGGTACATATTGCTAATGATGTGATAAAATTTGTAAATCATTTTAGTGCAGATCTGGAAGTTTTGGAAATTATGGATAGAAAAAACTTTATAATGGATGTTACCACAATAAATTTCAAATACAATTTGATTAAGTTAACTTAGAGAAAATGTCAAGTAGTTTTGCAGTTTGGACAACAATTCAGAGCCAGATTTCAAGAGGCCTTCCATCCCAGGTTACTGTTTCCTTAGAATGATCAGAGGTGGTTTTACCCTGTTGAAATATATGAAGAGAATATTAAAAAAAAGGAACAAATCATGAACATCTTAAAAATGTAATAGGTTCTATATGATAAATAATTATCTTTGAAAAATTATCTAATGAATTTACATTTCTTAGCATACTTCAAAACATCCAAAGGAATTTACCCCCTACATGCTATGATTTGTGTACTAAATTAGATATCACAAGGTGTAATATGTTAATTTATAAAATTCCACAGGGAGACGATTGCTAAAGAATAACAAGACCAAGGAATAAAACTCCAATATTAATCTCTTCTACCGCAACAAATTCCATGTCATCACCAATTACCACGACAACATCAATATCAATACCCATGTTGGTCCCAACTTCCATGCTAGTAGGTGTGAATAAGAAACGAAAGAAAAATAATGCATGAACAAAGAAAGCATAATCTTGGCCATGACGATATTATGGCTATAAAATTAAAAGTATGGATTACAATTGTTAATATTTACTTGTAGATGTTGTTGTAAGTTTTCTTGTTTCAATGGAAGAGCATGTAGATGAGGATGCTTGGAAAGAGGAGGAACACATGGCAACCAAAACAATGGTCTCGGCTAGTTAACCCGGTAAAGAACATTGTAATGATATTTGTATTAATTAACTACTTTTATGAATAATAGATAACCATATAAATTTAACCATTTTTGTTATTGTAGTCCATTCAACTTTGTAGTAGCATATATGCACACACATTCTTTCTTTCATTCACCTTTAATTTTTGTTTTTATAATTTCTATGCATGAATTGTACTATGTCACTTTCAATTGTTTTCCACTAGATAGATTGGGTAGGGGAAATTGAGAGTGATGTAGGGGGGGAGGGGCCAAATGAGCTTCCACCTTCACGTGGTTGGCCTTGTTTAGTAGAGAATAAATTATTCTCTAAACCAAGAGAAGATCATTCAATTATTTCACTTTAGTCTTTATAGAGTCTCATACATTGAGTATGGGACAATCTCATTTATGGTCTTTGTGACCTATGATTGAAAGGTGTTCTTTCGCTACATTTTTTCATTTTTTCAACTCAATGTGAATTTTGACCAATTATTTCATACTTGTAAATTTTGGTGTAGGTTGAATCTGTTGTGAATGTTAGGACTATAGTATGCATCTCTCCATATGGATTTTGGACCTAATCCCATCATGGTTAGCACTGAGAGTAGGGTTAGCTCACATAATTGATCCCAAATGGAGTAAATATTCTAAGAGTCATATTTTTGAATGGGTTGATGAAAAATTCACCCCTAATCCCTTTGAAGTAATCCTACCATGGCATGTGCTATTTAATTAACATAACAACTTTAACACATATAAAGACAACACTTCCTCTGTAGTAATTAACAATTGTGAATGTTACGTTTTTTTCTGTCATCAAGGTGGGAATATTTATTTATTATTCTAGAAATGCTACTTTTCCTATCCATTTATCACACATGGCCATAAATAAGAATAAGTATAACATGTTGAAGCTCAATAGCACTTTAGTTTTGCATGGTGATTTGATTACTATTGTGACATGGACATATGCATGAAAATAATATAGTTTTATGGATGAATTACAATTATAATGTTGTAGGGTGTTTTTCTCACCATAAAGATTGCATCCATCCTAGAAAAACAAACGACAATTTCAGGAATTGTGTGATGTTTATCTCACCCTAAAGATTGCATCTGTCTTAGAAAAACAAATACATTTTCAAGGATTTTGCTAGTTTTTTAGCATTTTTGTAGTTATGCTATATGGTAAAGTTATACAAGGTTCAATTTTCATTCCTATGAGAGTAATGTCTCCTTTATCAGTAGAGGTTTTTAATGTAAAGCGTTTGGATTTTAATTTTATAATTCACATTTGGTAGTCTATGTTAGATGATGCAGAAATATGAAGCATTCCTATTATTGAGCAGCCAAACCTACCTAAGGATGAAGCTGCAAAATATTGAGAGGTTGAATAATTTATAGAAGAAAATGGGAAGCTTCAAGAACAATAAGTTGAACATTTTTCTAATTCATTATCTACATTTGCAGTTTTATGCATTTTTTTCATTTACAAGGCATTTTTTATCCTTTATGCACAACATATGGTTTTTTGTTTCAAAATGGAAAACTAAAGTTATGATTAGATGTAAAATGATAAAATACAAACTTCACAATTTGAATAAATCAATGTGGAAGTCATATGAGTCCTAGGCATGCATTTTGCTGTAAGAAAATTTTACCCTCCATTTTACAAAAAAATTTGAATCTTGGTTCAAGGTAGAAGTTCTTTTTCATTTGAAAATTCTCTGTGTGTGTGTGTGTGTGTGTGTATAATGTTATTAAATTCACCCCAAAACTTAGATCACTAAATTTGGAGCTATATGGAAGCATGAGAGTGCATTTCCATTAGGTCACTTTCTACTGTTTTGGTCTCTCGATTTACAAGAAATATTTTTCCTCTTTTACACAACAACCACTTTTATTTTTTAAAATGGAAATATAAATATGTATATAGGTGTACAATTATCTAAAACACCCTCAACAACTTGAATCACTCAAATTAGAGGTATTTTAAGACCCGAGCATGCATATTTGTGAAGCCTGACATTCATTTTGCACAAGGGAATAAATTACAGTTTAAAAGAAAAACATGTATTTCTTAAGTGTGAGTGTGTATATTTAGATGTGGAGGATCTAGCAAGATTGAATTATGGTTTTATGCAAAAATAGAAACCAAAATCCTATTGTTTTATGAAACTATAGAAACTCTAATCCTAACCATCGATATCATAATATATTGAGAATATTTTCATATACATCTAGCTCAACTTCTTCGACTTCTTTATCTAACACATCTACCTGCTTCTTTGCATCATCTTCTCCTTCAATATCATCTTGGTCTAGAGATGTCATACTAAATTTTGGGCATAAATCACCCTAGTATATAGTATTTCGGGTTTATAACGTATCCATAGTCCTGTAACTTTCGAATTGTAAAATAATGACACCATGCATGGATTTTTCTTCCTAGGGTGTGCATTTTTCATCATGCCCTATTTTCATGCATTTTCCCCTTTATGTGTTTTTATGATTTTTTTTGCATTTACAAGGTTGTTTTTAGCCTTTATGAACAATAGAGGGTTTTTGGTTTCAAAATGCATAACTAAAGGTATGAATAGATGTAAATTATAAAATACAAACTCCACAATTTGAATGACTCAATTTGGAGGTCATATGAGTCCCAGGCATGCATTTTACAGTAAGAAAATTTTACCATCCATTTTACAAAAAGTCTTGAATCTTGGTTCAAGGTAGAAGTCCCTTTTCATTTGAAAATGCACTCCAGATGATATAGATAGATTTATAATGTCATTAAATTCACCCCAAAACTTATATCACTATATTTTGAGCTATATAGAAGCATGGGTGTGTATTTCCATTAGGTGACTTTCTACTATTTTGGTCTCTCAATTTACAAGGCAGATTTTGCCTCTTTTACACAAAAACCACTTTTATGTTTGCAAATGAAAATATAAATATGTAGACATGTGTAAAATTATTTAAGACACGCTAAATAACTTTAATCACTCAAATTGGAGGTGTTTTGAGACCTAGGTGTGCATTTTGTGAAGCCTAATGTGCATTTTGCACAAGGGCAAAAATTATAGTTTAAAAGAAAAACATGTATTTATTAAGTGTGAGTGTGGATTTTTATATGTGGAGGCTCTAACAAGATTTAATTATTGTCTTTTCCATATTTATTTATGCACAACAAAGAACAAACAAGAGTTTAAAATCATTTTTGGAGAGCCACTAGTGGTATACTCTATTTCCTTTTCTTTGTATAAAGACAAATTTGAGGCTTGTCTTGGTCCCCTATTCGTTGTGCACACTACAAAGTATTTTATACTCATGTTTAATATTCTATAATTCCCTTTCAATCTTCGACTTAACATATTTAAAGGGGGACATTTTAAAATCTAATGAAGAAAGAGCTTAAATTAAGCCCCTTGTGACTTGGAACAAAGTCCAAAAGCATAAAACATAAAGGAACCAACCCAAAATAATAAAATTAATGGCATCTATATCCAACAATTGATATGAAATGTAATCAACAGATGTGATAATTCCAGGGAATTAGAGTTGAATGATTATTAATGGATTTAAAATTCTCGATACCACCAAAATGCTTGAAGTGTATGCGACATCATATGATTGTAGTCGAGAGGAAAGATAAATCCCAAAAGAATACTGATTAACATCCTCATACCACTAGTGGTTTGATTTCACATCACTTCCTGCCACTATATTTCGATATTTTAAAACTTTAAATATGTCAGTACACATTAGAATTTGATCGAATTATATGCATTGGCTTTCAATGTACAACATCAATTTCATTTTTTTCAACTTTATTTTCCACTTGTCGAAACTTCGATTGTCCCCAGTTGATCATCACAACGATGAATAAATTTTCCTACCATAGATTCTCAACACCAATGGAATTTCCACGCTATATTTTCGCAACATGGATGGACTGTTCTCTCCAACTTGTCATACTTATGATAGACTTTCTACTCCATATCATTTCCGCACCAATGAACCACATCGGTATCGCAACAATCACTTGGTGGATGAAACCTTTCCAAAATATGCCACATGGAAGCCTTTTTCATTTAATGCACAATAACTGGATATGGGCATCAATTTGTGATGATGCATTTTGATGAAAGTTTGGTGGATTAAATCTCTCCACGATTTCCACGTGGTAGGTTTGTATGTTGGAAGTATGAAAATTGTATAGGTTTGTCAAGGGTGCGATGAAATGACTTC
Source organism: Picea engelmannii (assembly GCA_009831015.1). Lineage (NCBI taxonomy): Eukaryota > Viridiplantae > Streptophyta > Pinopsida > Pinales > Pinaceae > Picea > Picea engelmannii. Next base: position 554,850 of record ML782394.1, on the reverse strand, counting down.
AATGGACATTGGGAATCATGTACGTTATAAGTCTGTCTTTTAGTTGTCGAAGAATCATTGGAAAAACATTAGAAATGATTCCAAATGTACTAGTGCATAAGAAACATAGTACCACAAGGAGTAGTCATGGAGCTAAAATCCACCTTATTTCTAATGCATAGGTTAGGGTAGTGTGTCAACTAATGGAATTTCACAGTATCATGAGAAATTCTATTAGAGGGTAATGGACATTAGACATATTTTATGAATGAGTCTTGGGTGCAAGGGGATGTGTCTGAACTAGTACACCTATTTGTTAAATAAACTACTAGATGCTTGTAGTGAGGCCCATGCCACTGAGTATGATTTTATTTATAGTTACATACTTGTTTTCTTTGCAATTTGTTGATGCAAATCCACTCAAGTTCAACAACATAAACCAAAATGAAAATGCAGTTTCTTAGTCACACAATATACACCATGGAGTGTCTAAATATATATAGAAAACATGGATCTCAATGACAAATAATTTTCACAATGGTACAACATGATGACGATCACCATGAAGGATTCTATTTTGGTCTCCAAGTACATAATTAATTCCAAGTGTAGTAATTTGGGGTTCACAATTGACCATGACAACAAAAATGTCAAACCTAGAGCTACAAATAAATATTATATATGGGTCTCCCCCCTCCCAATTTTGTTAATATAATAGGACTTAGATAAGGAAGTGTGGTCATGGCCAATATTATGCAATAAAAAAATCTCTTATGGTACTATCTACATAGTTTTGAATGTATTAATAGACACTAAAGCTAAGTGAAATGGAGACAAGGGGTGGAACATTTTGAAGTGTTAACTAAGGAGACTGATTTTAGCTCAACCTCTAATACTGACCTACCAAACAAGGGATCGACTACTAATTTGGCACAAATTAAGGAATAAGTAAAGAAACCACTACCTATAGTGATTACCAATAATATTCTAGAGGATGCTCAGTTCTATATGATTTACATGAAATAATGTTTAGGTTCATCCATAAAATACATCATATGGACTATCCTCATTAAAAAGTCTCCCAAAATGCATCCTCTAAATGTTATAGTACAATCCATTCCACCCAAAGAAACCATCTCTACAAGGTTATAATTAGGCTACGTCTCTTGAGTTGTGAGTACTCTCCCTATCATGGACACTAGTGTATGGTGATCATAAAGGTTAGTTATCACCACATAATAGTGAATTATGGATCTCCTTTATTAGATGAATAACCCAAAGGACACAAACTTCAAGTTTGAGCCACATCAATTATTTCCCCTAAAGGTGAGGTTCTCCATATTATTGATCCCTCTAGGTGATACTAATGTCATAGTTGAGAATGAACAAGAATATTCTACCAACAATAATCTACAACAAAGAAAGATGAATGATTTCTTATTTCCTAGAGAGAAATATTGGTATGAAGAGTATTAATTAGAGAATAATGATATTGTAGGATATAATTTGGGTAGGGAGATGGGTGGTGTCAGATAAATGTTTGTAATTTCGGTTAATAGAATTAACTTCTCTAGGGAATTCACGTTGTGAGTAGAATTATTTGAGCACTAATGAATTCTTGATGGATGAGGGAAATACATATGGTGATGAGGACATGTTTAATTTTACAAACAAGGCCACACAATCTCAAACTACTGAGTATAAACCTGAGAAATCCAAAGGTACACCCTTGATATTAATTCCTTGATGATACCTTCAATAGAATACCACCTAGCCCCCAAATTCACCTTTAAATAAATTCTCAATATTGGAAATGATTGAACATCTAGATATAAATTAGGAGTATTGTAGAGCTATGATGCAAGTGTGCTAAGAAAATTACAACATTTTGTAGTACATCATGGTTGAGACTCAAGAGAAAGTACACAACATCACCATATCAATGAATATTGCAGTTGATTCCAAGGAATAAATGCATATAAATTTGGATCCATCAGTGGCTAGTGACCAACCCTTAACATGGTGCCTTCTAAGAGTCTGATCTAGATTGGATAATTATATTATTTTTCATCTAGATTGATGCTTTCAGAGTGGAACAAATTAGAGGAATCATCTTGCATGGTCATTTTAGTGGAAGGTGTAAATGTGTTGAACCTGCACAGAATATATCTAGCTAAAAAATGATACACACATTTGCAGAGAGAATAGAAGAAATAAGAAGGAGAGAAAGAATGGAATAATTCTCATTAACAGTTTTTCACACTCAAAAAGTGAATAATTTACAATAGATATAGGATACATGAGTAACTAATAATCCATAGTGGTGGTATAAAGTGATATGGACACACACCAATAGTTATGGGAGTGAACTGCCACCTAGTCTAGTCTCTCATGCAGTTACGGGAGTGAACTGCCACCTAGTCTGAGTTAACTAGTCAACTAGTCTTCAGTTAACTGATTGAAGAAAGAGTAGTGAGCAGTTAACTCAGGGAATCAAGGCTAATGCACTAGTTTGGTGATGATCCCAAGGTAAGTTCGAATTAGCATGGTGATGATCCCAATGTTGCATGGTAACAAAACCAATGCAACATCTAAACTCAACTCAACTAGTTAAACCGAAGTGTCAACTGAAAGAGAATATTCTCCAGGTGGAATATTCTCCCCTAAAATATAGGAGACTGGATAATGACTAATTATGACTAATAAACAAGGAAAAAACTTAGGAAAAATAAATCCCAGGTGTGTGTGAAGTAATTCCAACACCCCCCCTGAACATCTCTATGGTGAAAATAAAGAATGGGTCCTGACAACGAGGCCATGTTAGGTACCCAAATAAAAAATATACATTGAAATAAAGTGAGGAAAGAGGGAAAAACTCATGGGAAAACCCCTCTCTCAAATTACAATGCATAAAAAAATAAAAAATAAAAATGAGAAGGAACAAAAAGTAGTTGCTAAGCAACCGTGTCCTTCACTCCAAGAAGACCTCACAACTGTGCAAGTTTGTGCTCATTGAAGATTTTGTTGAAGATGTATATGTCTGCATAGATCTGATGAAGTAGATACACCCTTGATATGTCCACACATATCCACTTTTTATTCTTGTAATGAAAAATATCCAAATAAATTTTGGATGAAACTTTGAAAACCATGCGGTCGTTTTCGGAAAAAAAACGCTGAAATTTTGTTGATTTTAAAACGATCATAAGTTCACTTTCCGGACTCTGTTTCAGACGATTTGTTTTTGAAATTGGATATTTTCCCGAGATGAATTAAAATATCCAATTTGTTTCTTCAAATTGTGATAAGAAAATATCATAATTGAGTCTGATGTGTGTGGCTCCCTTTTTGTCTCTTGAGATGCATGAATTGTGCATGGAAAAACATCTGCATGTGACTCTTGAGATGCATGCCATATATCTTCCACATGAATTTCAAAATAAAAAATCTGAAATGGAGTAGAGATCGTCTTCATTTAATGGAATACGAATTTGTGCAAAAACTTTTGTAGAAGACTCTTCATAATAAGAGGCTTGATCTTCTGATGGCTTCTCTGATACCGTGTAAATGTGTTGAACCTGCATAGAATTTTGGTCTAGATTTTTCTTAGCAGTCTTTCGGCTTTGATACCATGTAAATGTGTTGAACATGCACATAATATATCTAGATAAACAATGATACACACATTTGCAGAGAGAATAGAAGAAATAAGAAGAAGGAGAGAAAGAATGGAAGAATTCTCATTAACCGTTTTCCACACTCAAAGAGTGAATAATTTACAATAGATATAGGATACACGAGTAACTAATAATCCATAGTGGTGGTATAGAGTGATATGGACTCACACCAACAGTTACAGGAGTGAATTGCCACCTAGTCTGAGTTAACTAGTCAACTAGTCTTCAGTCAACTGACTGAACAATGAGTAGTGAAGTGTTAACTCAGAGAATCAAGGCTAATGTGCTAGTTTTGTGATGATCCCAAGGTGAGGTTGAATTAACATGGTGATGATCCCAATGTTTCATGGTGACAAAACCAATGCAACATCTAAACTCAACTCAACTAGTCAAATTGAAGTGTCAAATGAAAGAGAATATTCTCCAGGTGGAATATTCTCCCCTAAAATATAGGAGATTGGATAATGACTAATTATGACAAATAAACAAGGAAAAACCTTAGGAAAAATAAATCCTAGGTGTGTGTGAAATAACTCCAACAACAGGTCCCAATTTGGAAAATTGGGGTCCAAAACCTTATGGGGCCATTTTGAGGCATTAAATGATGTTTTTTTGGGTTCTGGTGTTAGGAACATGCACACACCGCATTGTCATGCGTCAATCAGAGATCATATGCAAAATGTATACCTCCCGCAAGTTGAATTTCCATGTTGACCACCATGGTACAAGAGGATGCCACGTCAACCCCCATTACTCATGCATATGGGACTATCCACGTGAGGAATTTCAAGAATATTATAGAAGGTAAAAAACCCTATCACAACTGAGGGTTGAGGAAGTAAAAAACTACCCCTAGATGGCTATCAGGCTATGTTCAATACTGATCCACTAGGAGGAGAAGGGGCTATATTCTATGTTATTGTATTTTGTTCCATAGTGGAGCAGAACAACTGGGAGTGGGTAATTAGAGAGAAGAATAGAGGGGGTTAATGTTCTGTAGTAACCTAACAAGACAAAAGTCTTAGGTAACTCCATAGTGAGCTCCTTTTCCTTTGTACTTGCATTATTTCCATACTAGAGAAAAGAGAGCAGAGAAGCCTCACCTTCTAGTTGGGTTTTCTCCCATAAAGGTTTCCCAGAGAAAATCTTTGTGACATTTTGTGGATGGTGTGTGATTGTATTTTATTTTTCTTTATTTTATGCATTTTATCTATTTCACGCATAAGCACAAAACTAGTTACTAAATATTCTAGAAATCTAAAAGAATTTAACCTTCATAGGTAGATTTTGGTTTCATTTATTAGATATGTTGTGAATTTTTTTTCCAGTGGAATATCCACGATAGTTTACAGATCAAAGTCTCTCACCCTATTTCACAGATGACCACCTTTGATGTTATAAATCAGGAAACTAAGGATTTGTTGTGTGTTTCTATGATTACCATAGAAGAGGCTACCCATAGGGTAGTAACATATGAAAAGAGCCATGATAAGCTTCAAAAACCAACCAATCCCTCCAACGTTAGTTGGATGAGGTCATTTTAGATAGATATTTATAGAAATAAGCAAGGCTCACTTTCATGAATGACTTGGAATGGACATGGTTGCATCTAGAACATGTATGACCAAAGTTACAGTAGATAGATCCTCAACTAGATGAATCATTTCATGACCAAAATCCAATTGATATAGTATATTTTGTTTTATCTTCTTGGAATTAGTTGCAAAAGACAAATCTTTCTTTGTTGTTGAAGATCAATGTCAAATGAATTTGTTGGCTACTAAAATAGTCACAGTTTTTAATTTCTCATAAAACATGCATAACACAATTAATTCATCTATATTTTTTCCATAAATTCCAAATATTTGCATTAATTTGAAATCATATAAGCATAAATACATATATCCCAAGAAATTAAAAAATACTTTATATTGGGGAACCTTAAATAATGAGGAAAAAAAACTCCCAATAATGATAAGTGTTTATTTCAATTTATTCTGATATATCCTAATCGAAAACCTTATCACATACAATCATTTGTCTTCTTCCACTAGAACAAAATAGAGCTTGTCAAAATTT
>ML782394.1:519255-549065 GCA_009831015.1 Picea engelmannii | reverse complement strand
ATATATATATATATATATATATATATATATATATATATATATATATATACTTGCTTGGGCTGGTCCAATGACCAAACAAACCCCCTTTTTATGCTTTTGTAATAGACCAACCTAGCATAAGCCAACTAGGAGGTTTTCTACTTCGTTACAATATCCCTTCTATTCCTTAAATATAATTCAAGATTCAAATACAATAACTTATCTCTAGTAAATAATACCTTTAATTAGTGGAATTACTTCAAACATCTGAAGTTTTTCTCCTTAATAAAGATGAGCAACTGGTGCAAACCAATTATTCAATACAACAACAATAAATGTGGGGGAAAACACATCAAGGCTTGAGTTTACTCCCAACCAATGCCACACCAAGTAATAGGTCTTTCCCTCTAATATAAATGAGAATATAAGAGTATGTGCCCTCGGGATTCTACCCATCAAAAAAACTATGTCTAGCCAACATAAACAATATTTCAAAGAATCCAGTTGAACATATCAATTGTGTGGTTGAAAGTGTTGAGCACACACTTATATTGAGAGGGGGGGTGAATTATTATAAGACACTTTTTTTCTTTTTCAAGCATTCATCAACCATAAGAAAATAATCACATATGATATCTATTAACTATAGAACATGGAACACAATATTTACATGAAAGCCCTTTTGGGAGAAACCACAAAACTTCTCTTTAGAATTCTTTGTAGGAACTGACCTATTGTTACAAATATTTGTAGGCACCAACATACTAGAGACACCAATCCCCACTGGAAAAAATCCTGGTATGCACCAAAATACTCTTACAAATATTCATTGAAACCAATCCCCACCACTAAGCACCAACTTAGCAAGAGACACCAATCTCTTTGTTTGACAGGAGCCAACCTAGTCTTACAGATCTTCGTAGACACCAATTCCCACCGCTAAGCACAAACTTAGTAAGAGACACCAATATATTTGTGTGAGATGCACCAACCTTCACCGAGTATTCTTTCTACTTCTGCCTTCAACAAGTCTACTTGATACTTCTATCTTTAATAGTTCCACTAATTGCTTCTACCTTCACCATGTCTTCTCATTACTTCTTCCTTACTAGGTCTAAACAAAATTTGAATTTCCAAATGGTAACTTTCTCAAATCTTGTTGTTTTGGGCCTTTTCCCAAGAATGAACTTGTAAAACATGCCACTTATACAATTTTTCAAATCTGATTATGAATTGTTACATGAGATACTTTTGTATGTTTCCCCTGTTATATGAAATTTTCATAGGTTGAAGATTCGTAGAAATTTTTTTATAGTGAAAATGCCAAGTTGAATTGTTCGAAACTTATTTCAGGAGCATTAAAAAAAACCTAACTTCCACAAGGCATATCTATGAAAGTATAGAGAACTAGCCTCTAACATTTGTACCACATGTACACCTATATCTCACCTCTATTTTAGCAAAGTTTCAAGGTCTGAAACATCCCAAAAACTAAGTTATAGTGAAAGTGCCAAGATCACCTGTTTGAAACTGATTTCACGATCATTCAGAAACCCTAAATTCCACAGGGAATATCTCAAAATTTTTAGTGAACCAACATATGAAATTTGTACCAAATGTACACCACGATCTCTCCTCTATCGTTGAAACATTTCAAGACCTAAAACATCCAATAAAATATTTTATAGTGAATGTGCCACAATGTCCCATTTGAAACGGATTTCAGGACCATCTAGGAACCCTAACTTCCATAGGGAATAGATATGAAAGTATAGAAAAAAAACATCTAAAATTTGTACCCCATGTACACCAATGCCTCTCCTCCATATCTTCCAAATTTCAAAGTCTAAAACATCCCAGAAAAAAACGTATCATGAGAATTCCAAGATGACTTGAAACTGATTTTGCAATTCAATCTTTGCTAATCCATTTTTCACACACTAACTTCCTCTCAATGCTTTCTCTTTTTATACTTTTTCATAACCCTTCATGAAGGGAAATTTCCTTTCATTAAATAATTAATTCCCAATACAATGGGAAAATACCCCAAACCCATGGGTTTGAAACCACCATTTAAATTTTTACTTTTTTCACATGCACCCATTTTTCAATATACTTGTAGACCTATATATACATAAATCAATATTGGAAATGATGTGTGTATTGTAATGCCATACTATGACATTAATGACATTATTTTTCCTTTGAAATCAATTACAATAATTCCAGCAAACTCCCCCTTTGTCATTGATGACAATTCTGCAATGAAACACATAGTTCACCATTCATAGAAATAATTCTCCCCCTGTCTACAACTCTCCCAAGAATAGAGAGAATTACCCCCCCATGTACAACTCTTCCCATTTGGAATCAATGAAAAATGGATGCTCCCCATGAACTTATTCTTTCACCTTAATCACTCAGTTGAAACTCCAGTCGATTATCATTTTGGGTCAATCCTCGATCGACCACTTCCAAGGAATTCATCAGTAAGTAAGAGGAATTTTGCAAAACTATACAAACGATGATACACAACGATATGGATTCCTCAAACATGTGGTCAAATGATTCTACGACCATTGATCAATCCAACCACAATCTATCTTGGTAGTTGACACTAGTCCATAATTCTGACTTTCACGTCTCTTCTGCAAAGATCCAAAAGCATGATTTCCATTCCTTCTATTTTTATGGTGAGGATGTTGTCAGGGAACAAATTTTTGCATTGAATGATCAAGGAAGTAGGCTCAAGGCCAGGTTATTTGACAGGTGTAGAAAAACCTAGAATATTGACAACAATGTCATCTATATGCTCAAATTATGCCACATGAGGAACAAGAAACTCATCAATATGTTTGGCACAATCAACAATAGGTAGCTCTTCTAGAAAACTAGTCTGAACTCCATCTGCAACAAATAAAACTTCCCTGGTTGTAGCAAGGACATGTGTAGGTAGGGAGGCAACAACAACATCATATCCAAGATCAGTCTTAACAAATAGAGACCTTTGACAATTGCTTATATCATCTAATATTTTAGTACTCTTTTCAAACTCCAAGCTTCTATTCAACTTAATAGTTGTTTTCTCTAGTTCCTTTCTTAAGGAAACAATTTCATATTCTAGCTCTTCATAATTTTCTTCCTTCTTCTTCTACTAGATTCTGACCACTTCTTCCATCCTTATTTCTTATTCTAATTGAACCTTTAGGTTCATGATGGTATTTTCTATTTCTTCAAGGATTTGTGACATTTTTTCTTTTGAATCACGATCCTCTTCCTCATATTTTTGCAATTTCTCCTTTTGTTTCAAATTCATTTTCCTAAACTTCTTTATTTCACTTAAGGCACAAATGATTTCTTCTTCAAGATTCACTTCCCCATTTGTTTCGACATTTTCCTCTTCTTTTGAGTCCATCGTTTATATCCCTTTGTGTTCACCAATCTTTGTGTCGATTTACATAAAGAGAGTTTCTTCTCTATCACTATAGAAACTGCTTTCACTTCTTTCTTCGGAGGAGTCACTAACCCCTTTTGAGTAGAGATTATTATTCTACTTTTAATAGTTCTTCTTCTTTTCATGCTTGTCCTGTTTGTGATTCTTTTTTTGTTGATGATGTTTTCTCCCTTTCTTTACATTATGGTCTTCTTCATCATCACTACTTTCATCATTTTCGTATGGACACTTATCAACAAAATCTCGTACTTTTCCACAATTAAATAATTTAAAGGGAAGATTACCTTTATATTTTCTGGATCCCTTTCTTGATTTTACTTACAAAATGGGTTTCCATTGCATATGCTTCATTTTCACAGTTATTGCTTGATTCATACTCTCTGTTCTTTGTATTCTTTGAGGATTTGAAGTTCGTTTCTTTATTTGATGGATTTTATTTCTCTTTCCTCATTTCATAATCCATGAGGATCCCATGAAATTCATCCATTGTTAATGAATCAAGATCCTTCATCTCTTCAATGGAAAAAACTTTGGCACTAAATATTAAGGGGAGTGACCTTGAAACTTTTTGTACAATCATTGGTTCTTCAACCTTTCACCAAGTCCTTTGATGGTGTTGGCAATTTCATCCACATGGAGAAGATAGGCTACAACATTTTCTTTATCTTTCATTTTCAGGCTCTTGATTTTCCTTCTATGAGTTTGTATATTTTCCTTCTTAACATTGTCATCTCCTTCATACATATTTTGAATCTTGTCCCAAATTTCGTCTGTCGATCCACAATGCATCACCTTGAAAAACTTTGGTTCTGATAGATCACACAATATAACATTCATGGATTTTTCATTATGTTCACTAGGATTCTTCCTGGCTGCATCTATTGGTGGATTTGTTGGGGATGTATAAGTAGTCACGAATGATTTCCAAATATCAAATCCAAGGTCCATTATATATGTTCACGTCCTTATGCTCCATAATGCATAGTTTGTTCTGTCAAACAATGGAGATTTGTTTGTACAGAAACCTTCCTGACCATCCATGTGTGCTTTTGAGATATACCTTCCTATGGTTAGACTATTTCTGAAGGAACCTGCTCTGATACCAATTGTTTGGAACACACTTATACCAAGGGGGGGGTGAATCAATATACGACAATTTTTTTCTTTTTCAAACATTCATGAACCATAAGAAAACAATCACATATGAGATCTATTAATTGCAGAACATGGAACACAAACTTTACGTGGAAACCATTTTGGGAGAAAACCTTAAAAATTCTCTTTATAATTCTTTGTAGGCACCAACCTACTAGAGACACCAATCCCCACTGGTACAAGTCCTATTAGGCACCAACCTACTCTTACAGATCTTCTTAGACAATATTCTACTAGAGACACTAATCCCCACCTCTAAGCACCAACTTAGAAAGAGACACCAAACACTTTGTTTGAGTGAAACCAACCTACTCTTAGAAATATTCAGAGACACCAATATACTAGAGACACCAATCCCCACTGCTAAGAATCAACTTAGCAAGAGACACCAATCTCTTTGTCTGAGTTGCACCAACTTTCATCGAGTCTGATTTCTACTTCTTCCTTCACTAGGTCTACTTACTACTTCTTCCTTCACCAGGTCTACTCACTACTTCTTCCTTCACCAAGTATTCTCATTACTTTTTCCTTTACGGGGTCTAACCAAAATTTTAATTTCCATATGGTAACTTTATTAAATCTTGTTGTTTTGGGACTCTTCCAAAGAATGAAATTGTAAAACATGCCACGTATCCAATTTTGAAAATATCATTATGAATTTGTTACTTGAGGTACTTTTGTATGTGGTCTCCATTCTTTGAAATTTTCACAGTTTGAAGAGTCCCCAAAATGAACTTAGAGTGAAAATGTCAAGCTGACCTATTTGAAATAGATTTCATAAGCATTCATGAACCTTAACATCCACAAGGAGTATCTATGAAATTATAACATAGAAGCCTTTGAAATGTGTACCACATGTACACCAAGGTATCTCCTCTAGCTTTGCAACGTTTCAAAGTTTTAAAATCCCCATAAAATAAGTTATAGTGAAAGTGCAAGATGACCTATTTGAAACCAATTTCATGAGAATTTAGAAACCCTAACTTCCACAGGGCATATATCCAAAAGTATAGAGAACCAAAATTTGAAATTTTTACCACATGTACACCAAGATCACTCTTATTTCTCTACAAAGTTTCAAGGTATAAACCATCCCATAAAATAATTTATAGCAAAAGTTCCAAGATGACATGTTTGAAGCTGATTTCAAGAGCATTCAGGAACCCTAAATTCCATAGGGCATATCTTTGAAAGTGTAGTGAACCAACGTATGAAATTTGTACCCCATGGAAACTAAGATCACTCCTCCATTTCTTCCAAATTTCAGGGTATGTAACATTATAGAAAAAAAATTATCGCAAAAAATGCCAAGATGGCCTGAAACGGATTTCACAATTCAATCTTTGCTAATCCATTTTTCACACACTAACTTTCTCTCAATGCTTTCTCTTTTTATACTTTTTTCCTAACCCTTAATGAAGGGACATGTCCATTCATTAAATAATTAATTCCCAATACCATGGGTAAATACCCCAAATACCATGGGAAAATACCCCAAACCCACGGGTTTGAAACCACCATTACACTTTTTACTTTTTCACATGCACCCAGTTTTTAATATACTTGTATACCTATATATATAAACCAATCTTGGAAATTATGTGTGTATTGTAATTCAATAATATGACATTAATGACATCATTAATCCTTTGACATCAATGACAATAATTCCAACAGAAATGTCATTGGATTATAGTTCCATGATTCCTCTCAAGGTCCCAATGTGTAAGAACACTATCACTTTTTCTCTTAGTACCATAGGAACTCTAGTAGTAGGGTTCTTCTTCCCAATAAATTTCAAGATCAATTTTAGGCCTTAACACCCCCCTTAGTGTAGGTGCGCCCCCTGCCTCCTCTTACCCATTGAGATAAGGGTAGAGAAATCTTCTAATTGTTCTAATTACTAACACATAATGATAACATATCCTCTTTTCCCAAGGAAAATAAACATAGTGGAAAGACTCCTAATGGTGGTCTTTTTCTTCTCTATTCCCAATACAAAGAATTTTAGTTATTTTCCCTCACTTTTTTCTCTTAAGCTTATCCCCTACCCTTTATAACCCCCATCCAAGAGTAATTAACACACCCAAATAGTCTTAGGGATAAATTAAGATTAGGGTTAAAAAAACTTAGGTCATATAATAAATGTTTAGTGTAACATCCCGCTCTTGTGCACACTGAGTGAACATTTTCTTTGAGGACACTTGCTTGCAAGTGATCCAGATTATTATAATATTGGCCGTTTGATTATGATTATGAGGCATGATGGATATGATGATATGTTATTTTGTGTATTTACATAGACAGGTGCTATTGAATGGGTTCTCCTGAGTGTGCAAGACTTTGGACCTTGAGGATGTAGAGGCATCGATGAAACCCCTTGGTCTCTAGATCGAGTCAAGGAGTGGACTATTGGGGTTTGATTTTGTTGATATGACATATATACATCTGATTAGATGTTATGATGATTCATTATTATTGCTAACATGATTCGTTGATGATGTAGGCTGACGATAGCTTGCCGACCAGACTCACATGTGGAGTAGAGGGGTCACACACGACAACCAGAGACATTTAGGGAGAGGTGTGGACAAAAGGCCTTCCACAGCCTACTAGCACTCCTGTCGTGGCTCAAAATGTAGGTTAATGATTACTTAGTTCGATAAGACCCACGATGTCGTGATGGCAGACTGTGATAGTCTCTCGCGATGATTCTAAGGGGTGCATAATAAGGCTAGGCCTTATTCCTTAGAGGCCCTTAGTATCCCACAAGATCACCTGCTGGAGTATTGACTCTAGGGGTTTTTTATGTCTACCAAGTCAGTCAATAAGTGAGTGGCACCCTTGGAGCATGTAGTGCATCCTGAAGGGCATGCTGGACAAGGAAAATGGAAAGAGGTGAGTGGCACCCTTGGAGCATGTAGTGCGTTCTGAAGGGCACATCACGCAAGGAAAACAAAAACAGGCGAGTGGCACCCTTGGATCACGTAGTCCATCCTGAAGGGCACGTAGTGCGTCCTGAAGGGCATGTAGTGCGTCTTGAAGGGCATGTCGTGCAAGGAGAACAGAGAGAGGCGAGTGGCACCCTTGGAGCACCTAGTGCGTCCTGAAGGGCACGCCACATTTTTAACTATAAAGTGAATTAACATAGACGACCTTAGAATGAATGATGTGTCAAGTAAGATTTAAAAACAATTTTTCCCTAATAAAAATGTTGCCCAACCTAGTGAAATTAAAATCTAGGTCTAAGTGACACTTGTGGTCAAAAATAATAATCATAATTAAACATGTGATGAGAAGGGGGTAAGAAATTCAATTAATTTATTAAAATCAAATTATTTTGGGGGATTAAAATTAAAAAAAAAAATGATTTTTTTTGTATACATACGCTAATTAAATTTTATTAATTAAAAAGAAAAATGGGTAAAAGGTGGTTTTTCTACACTTGCCAATTTGAGTTTTAGTTAAAAGGGGAAAAGAGGGAAACTTAAAAGAAATATGAAACTAAGGGAAGTGTAAGGAAAAACATGAATGCCTAACTTAGTTAGGAATCTTGCCTTTAAGAACTTGCTAATTATGAACTCAACTAGGAATTAGTAAAGGCGTAAGTCATTTAAAATGCGTAAGGGAATATTGGGACACCAAGGAGCGTTTTTAGGAACACTTTTTGGTGGGTGAGGGAAATAGGATTAATTAAATAATTAATGAAATTAATTTCTGGTGCAACTAGGGGAATGGGTGACATGTGTACGGGTGAGGTTTTTCTGAATTAAATTAATGAAAAATAAATTAAATGGGAATTTTGGGAAAGAAATAACTTAGAAACTCTATAAAAAGGCTAGAGGAGAAGGAGTATGGATTAGATCTTTTATGCATAATGCTATGCTGCAGAATTGTTGTCTTGACTGACTTATCTTGTGGGAGTTGGGATAACCAACTTAGGTAACAAGTGGTAGCTCGACCTTGCGAGGTGAGCTGGGTGCTAGTTGTTCTTTGGTTTAGTGTGCATGGCCCGTTTGCGGCTCGGGGGGCTCAGGGGGAAGAATAGTACCCCTAGCATTGGCTGTGAGGTACCAGTGAAGTCACATCGGTCGGCAAGCGAGAGCTGGACGGAGCGTGCGTGGGACAACGACTCAGAGCTGTCACCTTGGGCTACGGTATGCATGCATTTATTTGAATGGTAGATTATTATTTTTCTTGCGCTTTCATTATTGTACTTCTATTGTGTAAAGAAATGTGTTTTAATCAACGTTTTTAATCAAGGAATTAAGTACATCATAGATTTACGTTCCCTGCTTGTGATTTGATTTCCTTGGCAACCCGATCCCTGATTGCTATGACTGTTCTGTATTTTTTTATTTATCATTATAAAGAGATTGTGATTTATCTTTCATCCTTATCCCTAGATCATCAGTCCATGCTTGAGCAGTTGTCCAGGAGCCGAATCAACGGTTGTCACTTCGGTGTTAATAGACCTATAGATTCTAATGCCCTTCTTTTCTTTGCATGGATGATGAGCGAAGGACAATTTTTTCCCAGTCATATACCCTTACTATCTCTGCGTGGATTGATTCATGGCTGAATGATTGGTCTTTCACTTTCTTGAGATTGATTTTGTCTGCATTTTCATTGGGCTCAACATGTGATATCACCTGTATGTTCTAAATGATCTCAGCGTGTGATCACTGTGTTTTGTTAATCTCTGTGTTTTCACCCATGTTTACCCAACATTCAACCCACTCTTCTTGGCATCTTACACACAACGAATTGTATTTAGAATTGCACAACAACTCCATCATTTACTCTGCGATTTGGATATATAAACACTACGAAATCCATGGCTCCTTGCAAGCATTCAACCACAAATTTTTCCTCTGCAATTATTACATTTCGATGGAAAAATTGCTCTGCGTATTTAATCCATATGGCATGCAATTTTCGTCTCCAAATTATTATATTTTGATGGCAATTTACTCTTTGTTTCAATACATTCAACTACGAATTTTTCCCTCTGTGATTTATTATATTTGATGGAAATTTACTCTGCGTCTCAGTACATTCAACCACGATTTTTTCCTTCTGCGATTTATTACATTTGAAGACGAATTTACCATGCGTTTTTGTTTGGCCAAACACAATGCTCTTTACACCCATTCAAATTGTCTGACAACGTTTTAGACTTCCCCAACCACACACGACCATGCCAACTATTTCATTATTGTTACATCTGTGTTTTTGTTTAACATTTAATGGACAGTGGATTGATGCTATCAATGGTTGCGATTAATATCCGATTTCGTTTGATACCCTATTGCATATTTTGATACCTGACTGCGTTTTCGTATGAAGGGATAAGGATGGATTTTTTTCTTTATATATCTTCTTTTCCTTTCATATGTATTCCAACCATTTATTTGGCTATCACGGTGAACGCTTTTGTTATGACAATGAGTTTGTTTAAGATGTCGCAACGATTCCCTTTAAGATAATGCAATGAATTGTCTATGATGTGTCGTAGCGATTATATTATGCTATCACAGTGAATGTATTTAATATTGATAACTATATTATTAGGATAGCACATGTCACAACTATGTTTCTGATATCACAATAATTATATAAATAATAGGAAAGCAATTTGAAATTCAAAGTTATCATACTCTACGATATAATAATGATAGCGAATAATACTCTTTTGACAGTTTGGTTAGTGAATTATACTCTTTTGGCAACGATTTATATTGCACAACGTCATCGTCACACAAAACCTTTTCACTTTCCACCCAACAATATCATATTTCGATCAACGATGTCATTGTTAGCCTTTTTTAGCGTTAGTGATAACGTTGGATATTTATTATGTGCCAGATATTTACTAAAATTAGAAACAACGATTTACTCATATGGTATCTGCATCTTTGACAGTTTTAATATAACGACAGTTTAATGTTTATTGACCGCGTTTGACGGAAGTCTTGATTATATGAACAACATTGGTAGCATTTATAATGAACAACCTTTTTATGAGGGATTTTATTCATGATGAGGGAATCTTTATCTTTTCTAGACAACGTTTTAATTGTGAATGTTATAGACAACCTGTAAAATGTGAAATGATAGTCTTAGTTTTAATTGTATATTTTAAACAATAAATTTTAGACAACAATAATATATTTTATATTTATTTACACAACGATTAGCATACCTTTTTAGTCAACAAATGGATGATCAATATCATTTTTATATAGATACAGTATCTCCTTTATTTAGACAATGATTATAGTGTTTTTCCTCGTCTTTTCTCTTATTGTTAAGTTGGGAATTATGTGACAACAGCTTACATGCCAGTGATATATTGGATTGATAAGTCAGAACAATTACTTGTAATCGATTTATCCTTATGTAAATAACTTGGTGTTCAGTTGCACTAAAACTATTTTATTCGATGTGCAGTTCGAGTCTTAAAAGATAACAACTTCATAAGATAGCAATCTAGTTTCAGTTTTAAAGGAAAGTGATTTATACTTATCTAACACTGGGAATTCAAATATAGATGAAGCGAACTATTGTTTAATAATAACCATTTAATATGTGCAGATTGATTTTGTTGCGCAAGGAAATTATTGTGTTGTGTGAAAGTCATAGTCGTCTTGTTCACTTGTCATTTGGGGCTAGGGTTAGTCATCAGGGGTTAGTTGTTATTTTTTTTCACCACAGTTGTTGTCATGCCTATCACTTGGTGAAGGAATGATTCATGAAGAGGGGATCATTGCGGGTCCTAATGGACAGAGGAAAGTGATAATTGGTTGGAGTATGTGCTACCCATTGTGGGCATTTGTTCGTTATAGTTGTTGTTGGTGCTTGGATTATAACACTTTCATTCATTTGGTTTGCATGCGATAGAGGTTCTAGTTACTGGTTATCAAGGCCATTATGTCGGGATTGTGGATGTTGTCCTTTAGCTTGTAGGAGTTGTCATGTTTTTGTCGGGCGGGTAGTCGTTTCTATATTTTGATTTATGCATGTTTAGCCTAGTTTCTTATTGTGCTAGTGCATTGAGTCATTGTTTTTTGTTGACCGATCTGCATGCATGTGTTAGTCGTTAGGTTGTGTGGTTCAACTGTTGTCATCATTGCCTCCCTGCCTAAAAAAAATAAAAAAATTGCACTTTTTGCTTCACTTGTAGTCGTAACGATTGGGGTCGTTACATATGGTATCAGAGTGGATTTGACCAACGACTTGGGATCACTACAACTTTCGTTGATTGATTTCCGATTATAAGGTTGATCTGATCACGGAATTGCAGAAGAAGAACAAGAAGTTTGTTTGGACCAAGAAATGCGCAGAAGCATTTCGGAGGCTCAAGGAGTTGTTAACAACAACACAGATACTAAAGGTCCCTGACATGGATGAAAACTTGGTATGCACTGACACATCCAAGGAAGGATTAGGCAGAGTCTTGATGCAAGACGGTTGAGTGATCGCTTACATCTCGAGGAAGTTGAGAAGGCATGAGGAGAACTATGCGATGCACGGTTTGGATTTGTTAGTTATTGTGTATGCCTTAAGAGTGTGGAGACACTACCTTATTGGACGAAAATTTGAACTAAAAACATACCACTATGGACTATAACACATCTTTACGCAAAGAGACCTAAACACACGACAACGACATTGGTCGGAATTTCTTAGCGAGTACGACTTAGATATTACTTACATAAAAATAACAATGACCTGAGTGCCAGATGCATTGATTCAGTGACCACAGATATTTTCGGTGTTGCCTCTTCAGATGAATCTACGTGAAAGGACTCTAACTTTACAGTGCGACGATGACTGGTACAAAGAGGTCAAGGATTTTATCAGACAAAACACAATGATGGTACCAATAGTTCAAGGATTTACGTTTGACAACGATGGATTATTGAGATTTAAAAATTGAATTTACGTACCACTGAATGACGAGTTGAGGAGTTTGATCCTAAACGAGGCTCACAGAGTAGTGTACATGCCTCACCCGGGAGTCACGAAGATGAGGGCGGACCTTAAACCCTTATTCTTCTGGAAATGAATGGAGGCAGACATATTTAACTATGTGGCCAGATGTATAGAATGTCAGCAGGTGAAGGCTGAACATAGACATACAACAAGATTACTACAACCTCACGCTATTCCATAATCGAAATGGGAGGTCATTTCGATGTATTTCATTGTTCGATTTCCACTAAGGGAAAGGAGACACGACTCAATTTTTGTGGTAGTCGACACTCTGACAAAGAGTGATCATTTTATTATTGTGCGTACGATGTATCAGGCACCTGACATAGATAGAGTTTTCATCAGTGAGATTGTGAGGTTGCATGGCGTGCCTAAGAGGATTATATCTGATCGAGGATCGATGTTTACTGAACGATTTTGGACTGGTTTCCAAGAGGCCTTGAGAACCCAACATAACTTTAGTACTGCGTACTACCCGAAGACAGACGGGCATACTGAATGAACAAACCAAGTCTTGGAAGACATGTTGCGCATGTACGTGATGGACCAACATAAGCAATGGGAATAATTCTGGCCACTGGTAGAATTCGCATATAACAACAGTTACCAAAGCACCATTAAGATGGCGCCTTTCAAGTTTCTTTATGGGTGACCATGCCAGATACCTTTGAGATGGGATCGGCTTGAGAATAGGGTCCTGGTGGGACCAGAAGTGATCCAATAAATGGAAGATCAAATGAAAACAATAAGACAAAGGATCAAATAAGTGAAGGATCGACAAAATAGTTATGTCGATGTGCACCGTATCAACCGTAGTTATGAAGTTGGCGATCGAGTATTCTTGCAGGTAAAACCGCATAAGATTTTGATCAAGTTTGGAAAGGGTGCTAAACTCTCTTCTAGGTTCATGGGACCTATTGATATTGTGGAGAAGAAGGCACCCGTAGCCTATCAACTAGCCTTTCTTGATTCTTTGAAGCATATGTACGATGTTTTTCACGTATTTGTTTTGAGACATTAAATTAGTGATCCTACACATGTTATTGACATGATTTCCTTGCAAGTATCCGACGAGGGTGTGCTCAAGGCTGAGCCAATCCACATCCTGTATCATCGCATTTGATAGCTACGACGTCGAATAGTAGATCAGGTCAAGGTCTAGTGGAACAACTATAGTCCACACTCGGTGACCTGGGAGGACGCATATGATATGCGCTTGCAATTTACATTTTTGTTAGATAGACTTTGATATTGTGATACACATTATTTCGGCACTTATATACTGTGAAACTTTGGGACGAAGTTTAGACCAAGAGGGTGAATGTAAAATCCCTCTCTTGTGTGCACTGAGATAATTTATTCTTTGAGGACACTTGCTTGCAAGTGATCCAGATTATTATACTATTGACTGTTTGATTATGATTAGGAGGCATGATGGATATGATGATATGTTATTTTGTGTATTTACATAGACAGGTGCTATTGAATGGGTTCTCCTGAGTGTGTAGGACTTTGGACCTCAAGGATGTAGAGGCATCGATGAAACCCCTTGGACTTTGGATTGAGTTAGGGAGTGGACTATTGGGGTTTGATTTTTTCGATATGAAATATGTACATCTGATTAGATGTTATGATGATTGATTATTATTGTTGACATGATTCGTTGATGATATAGGATGACGATAGCTTTCCGACTAGACTCACATGTGGAGAAGAGGGGTCACACATGACAACCAAAGACGTTGAGGGAGAGGTGTGGACAACATCGTTGCCACAACCTACTAGCACTATCGCTGTGGTTCGAACTATAGGTTAACAATTACCTAGTTTGAGAAGACCCACGATGCCGTGAGGGAAGACTGTGATAGTCACTCATGATGATTCTATGGGGCGTACAATAAGGCAGGGGCCTTAATCCTTAGAGGCCCTTAGTCTCCCACAAGATCGCCTGGCAGAGTATTGACTCTAGGGGTTTTTGACGTCTACCAAGTCAGTCAAGAGGTGAGTGGCACCCTTGGAGCACGTAGTGCATCCTGAAGGGAACTTCGTGCAAGGAAAATAGAAATATGCACATGGAACCCTTGGATCACGTAGTGCGTCCTGAAGGGGACATCGCACAAGGAAAATGGAAAGAGGTGAGTGGCACCCTTGGAGCACGTAGTGCATCCTGAAGGGCACGTTGCACAAGGAGAAAGGAGAGAGGCGAGTGGCACCCTTGGATCACCTAGTGCATATTAAAGGGCACGTCACATTTTTAACTGGAAAGTGAATAAACATAGACAGCCTTAGAACGAATGATGTGTCAAGTAAGATTTAAAAACAATTTTTCCCCAATAAAAATGTCATCGAGCCTAGTGAAATTAAAATCTAGGTCTAAGTGACACTTGTGGTAAAAAATAATAATTATAATTAAACATGTGATGAGAAGGGGGTAAGAAATTCAGTTAATTTATTAAAATCAAATTATTTTGGGGAATTAAATTTAAAAAAAAAGAAATAATTGTTTATTTCTACATAGGATAATTAAATTTTATTAATTAAAAAGAAAAAGGGGTAAAAGGTGGTTTTTCTACACTTGCTAAATTGAATTTTAGTTAAAAGGGGAAAAGAGGGAAACTTAAAAGAAATAGGAAACTAAGGGAAAAAGGGGAAACATAAAGAAAAAGGGAAGTGTAAGGAAAAAACTGAATGTCTAACTTAGTAAGGAATCTTGCCTTTAAGAACTTACTAATTATGAACTCAACTAGGAATTAGTAAAGGCATAAGTCATTTAAAATGTGTAAGGGAATATTGGGACACCAAGGAGTGTTTTTAGGAATGCTTTTTGGTGGGTGAGGGAAATAGGAGTAATTAAATAATTAATGAAATTAATTTGTGGTGCAACTAGGGGGATGGGTGACATGTGTACGGGTGAGGTTTTTCTGAATTAAATTAATGAAAAATAAATTAAATGGGAATTTTGGGGAAAAAATCACTTAGAAACTCTATAAAAATGATGGAGGAGGAGGAGTATGGATCATATATTTTATGTGTAAAGTTACACTGCAAATTGTTTTTCTTGACTGACTTATCTTGTGGGAGTTGGGATACCCAACTCAGGTAACGAGTGGTAGATCGACCTTGCAAGGCGAGTTGGGTGCTAGTTGTTCTTTGGTTTACTGTACATGGCCCCTTTGTGGCTCAGGGGGATCAGATGGAAGAAGAGTACCCCTAGCATTGGCTGGGAGGTACTGGTGAAGTCACATCGGTCGACAAGTGGGAGTTGGACAGAGCGCGCATGGGACAACGAATCAGAGCTGTCACCTTGGGCTATAGTACACATGCATTTATTTGAATGGTAGATTATTATTTTTCTTGTGCTTTCATTACTATACTTCTATTGTGTAAAGAAATGTGTTTTACTCAGTGTTTTTAATCAAGGACTTAAGGACATGATAGCTTTACACTCGCTGCTTGTGATTTGATTTCCTTGGAAACCCGATCCCTGATTTCTATGATTGTTCTATATTGTTTTATTGATCATTGTGAAGATATTGTGCTTTATCTTCCGTCCTTATCCCTAGATCATCAGTCCATGCCTAAGCAGTCGTCCAGGAGTTGAATTGATGATCGTCACTTCGGTGTTAATAGAACTATAGATTCTAATGCCTTGCTTTTTTGTGCATGGATGATGAGTGAAGGATAATTTTTTCCCAGCCATCTACCCTTACTATCTCTGCATTGATTGATTCATGAATGAATGATTGGTCCTGCGCTTTCTTGAGATTTGTTTTCTATGTGTTTTGATATCTGCGTTTGCATTAGGCTCGGCATGTGATTTCACCTTTGCATTCTAAATGATCTCGACATGTGATCACTGTGTTTTGTTAATCTCTACGTTTTCACACATGTTTACCCAACATTCAACCCACTCTTCTTGGCATCTTACACACAACAAATTGTATTTATAATTGCACAACAACTCCATCATTTACTCCGCGATTTGGATACATTAAATACTACGAAATTTGTGGCTCATTGCAAACATTCAACCACAATTGTTTCCTCTACAATTATTACATTTCGATGGCGAAATTTCTCCGCATATTTAATCCATCTGGCCTACGATTTTCCTCTACAAATTATTATATTTTGATGGCAATTTACTCTTCGTTTCAATACATTCAACTATAGATTTTCCCCTCTGCGATTTATTATATTTGATGGAAATTTACTCTGCGTCTCAATACATTCAACCATGAATTTTTCCTTCTGTGATTTATTACATTTGAAGGCGAATTTACTATGAGTTTTTATTTGTCCAAACACAACGCTCTTTACACCCATTCAAATTTCTTGACAACATTTTAGACTTCCCCAACCACACACAACCCTACCAACGATTTCATTATTGTTACATCTGCATTTTTTTTTTACATTTAATTGACAGTGGATTGATGCTATTAATGGCTATGATTAATATCTGATTTCATTTGATACCTGACTACATATTTTGATACTTGCCTGCATTTTCATATGAAGGGATAAGTTTGCATATTTTCTTTATATATCTTCTTTTCCTTTCAAATGTATTCCAACCATTTATTTGGATATATGGTGAACGTTTTTGTTATGACAACGCGTTTTTTTAGGATGTCATAGCGATTCCCTTTAAGATAGCTCAACGAATTGTCTATGATGTGTAGTAGTGATTCTATTATGCTATCACAGTGAATATATTTAATATTGATAGCTATATTATTAGGATAGCATGTGTCACAACTATGTTTTTGATATCACAATAATTATATTAATATTATGACAACGATTTGAAACACAACGTTATCATACTCTGTGATATAATAATGATAGCGAATAATACTCTTTTGATAGTTTGGTTGGATAATTATACTCTTTTGGCAACGATTTATATTTCACATCATCATCATCACACATAGCCTTATCACTTTCCACTCAGCAATATCATATTTCGATCATCGATGTCATTGTTATCCTTCTTTAGCGTTAGTGACAGCGTTGGATATTTACTATTTGCCAGAGATTTACTAAAATTAGAAACAACGATTTACTCATACGGTATTTGTGTCTTTGACAGTTTTAATATGTCGACAGTTTAATGTTTATTGACCGTGTTTGACAGAAGTCTTGATTATATGAACAACATTGGTAGCATTTATAATGAACAACCTTTTTGTGAGCGATTTTATTCATGATGAGCGAATCTTTATCTTTTATAGACAACGTTTTAATTGCGAATGTAACTGACAACCTGTAAAATGTGAAGTGATAGTCTTAGTTTGAATTGTATATTTTAAGTAAATTTTAGACAACAATAATATATTTTACATTTCTTTACACAATGATTAGCATACCTTTTTAGACAACAAATGGATGGTCGATAACATTTTTATATAGATACAATATCTCCTTTATTTAGACAATGATTACAATGTTTTTCCTCGTTTTTTCTCTTATTGTTAAGTTGCGAATTATGTGACAGCAACTTACATGCCAACGATATATTGGATTGACAAGTCACAACAATTACTTGTAATCGATTTATCATTATGTAAATAACTTGGTGTTGAGTTGCACTAAAAATATTTTATTCGGTGTACAGTTCAAGTCTTAAAAGATAACAACTTCATAAGATATCAATCTAGTTTCAGTTTTAAAGGAAAGTGATTTATACTTATCTAACATTGGGAATTCGAATATAGATACAATGAACTATTGTTTAATAATAATCATTTAATATGTGCAGATTGATTTTGTTGCGCAAGGAAATTATTGTGTTGTGTGAAAGTCATAGTTGTCTTGTTGACTTGTCGTTTGGGTGCTAGGGTTAGTCGTCAGGGGTTAGTTGTTATGTTGTTACGTCGTGGTTGTTGTCGCACCTATCACCTGGAGATGACATGATTCCTGAAGAGGGGATCATTGCGCACCCTAATGGATAGAGGCAAGTGATAACTGGACAGAGTCCGTGCTACCCGTTTTGGGCGTTTGTTCGTTATAGTTATTTTTGGTGCATGGGTTGTAACACCTTGACACATTTGGTTTGCGCACCATAAAGGTTCTAGTTACTGGCCATCGAGGTTGTTGTGTCAGGATTGTGGATGTTGTCCTTTAGCTTGTAGGCATTGTCATGTTTGTGTCGGGCAGGTAGTCGTTTCTATCTTTTGATTTACACATGTTTCACCCAGTTTCTTGTTGTGCTAGTGCGTTGATTCGCTATTGTTTGTTGCGTGATTTGTGTGAGTGTGTTCGTCGTTAGGTTGTGTTGTTCAACTATTGTAGTCATTGCCTCCCTTCCTAAAAAAAAAAAAAATTGCACTTTTTTCTTCGCTTGTAGTCGCAACGATTGGGGTCGTTACATTTAGTAGGTTAAATTTACCCCCATTTGTCATTTAAACCTAATTAAATTTAGCAATGAAATTTCAAATGTTTAGATCAAAATTTTCCTTCCCAAGTCTCACAAGGTTCTAATTTTTAAGTTGACTATTATCATTAAGAAAAAATCATTTCCCCGAGTGTTATTTCTACCACATTATTAGTATTCATCCAAGTTACTCCCAACATTTGATGTAAGTCAATGTGGGACCCAATATCATATGATATAACTCATCATTTATCAATAATCATGTTACTTCCACAAAGACAATATACTTGCAACAATTCAAAAGCGTATCTTTCATTCCCTTAACACCACATAATAACTTAAGGAATACGAGGATAACATTCTAATTCATCCTTATAGTAAACAAGAAACACATGTACGTATTCCAAGCCAAAGAAACATGTAATATGTTCTACGAAATCACATTTCCTATGATAATCAAAAGTGAATACTCTAATAAAATGAGCATTGTCCTCAAAATGTAAAAACAGTATCCACCAAAATAACAATGTCTCATGATGTATGTATTAACAAAGGAAAAACATGACAATAACATAGTCCAATAAAATATAACTAGATGTAAACTCAATGTGTCACATAGTCCCACTACTACGCTTAGGAGGGTTGTTATGTTCACCTCCCCATATAAATATCATTGTTAATACTTGTGTTTACAATAGGTTTATTGTATGGGTTTAGGCCCACATATGTATTTTTCGCCTCCCTTACATCACACACACACACACACACATAGATTCTTTTCATAATGACTACATAACTTCATTATCTTTCGTTAGATATGTGAGGAGAGTACTGCACTGGTCTCTCTCTCTCTCTCTCTCTCTCTCTCTCTCTCTCTCTCTCTCTCTGTACTTTACCTCTTTTTTATTGGAGGAGTTAGGGTTTCTTGGATCACTTGAAGCATCTTGAATATTAGGGTCAGGGTTTCATCCCTTAGAGACATTGTAGTTAGAGTTTTATGTATTAAACCCTATGTTGTACTTGTTGGTGGAAGACAAGATGAGACATATTACTGAGGGAGCTTTCTAGTGTTGATGCTAGCTTTGGAGGATATTTGGTGAAGCTAGGGTTTTCATTGTTTTCCATAACTATGGCTTTGGAGAGATACTTGATTGTACTATCCTTGGGATGAGGCTATGGTATGTACACATACTTCATATATATATATATGAAGTGTTCAAATATTCAAAATTTTATTATTGTAGATTTGATTTTTGACTATCATTGTCTTTATGATTTGGTAATTAATAGCACTTGTATGTCTTGCTGATTTGGCATAACCTAAGGTAGAAATTGTTAAGGGTTTTAACATTAATCTTGAAGAATATAGTGCGTATTTAATATTGTAATTATACTTTCATAAAGTACATTTCATATCTAGCTTATGTTTTATAAGATTTCCCTAGAGGGCTAAAAGTTTTGGCACATATTTGGTATTTTTTCTCTTGTATTTCCTTGTTGATTGGGGTTGAAAAGGACTTAAACATTGTCTACTATTTTCTTATGTAAAAATATATTTCAAATCATCCTCACAACTGTAAATTCAAATTCATGTTCAATATCATGTCATTGTTCATAAAATTGCAACATTTAAATAATAAATCAAACATTTGAGTGAATTTACACATAGCTAGGGACTATTTCAATTACCTTATTATATTAACCTTTAAAATTGTTCAACTAATTATTTCCAAATTAAATGTAATTTGTTTTCAATAGAAAATTTCTCAAATATATATATAATATATGTTTTTCTCATAAGAGAGTACATGAGTTGAATATACAATTCCCAAGAGTGGATTTCAACTAAGGATATAATCCACCTTAAAAAAAACTATTGTGATTCACTACAAAGTTCCAAAAGATTACACATAAATTTTACTAATCTTTCTCTATCCCTTTGTAAACAATCCAAAATTTGCTAATAAATTGCTTTGGACAGTCCAAAATAACTAATGTCAAGTTACAAAATGTACCATTGATAATCTAAAAAAAATCCAAGAAAACAAAGACGTCCCCAGGTACTATAAAGACGTAATGTAAGTGAGGGGAACTCCTGGCCGTCCTGCCATTTGCTGAAGCAGATCCTCCCTTCTGGAACCTGGAGGGATTTTTTTGAGAGTGTATATGATTCCACATTCTCTTCCCTATAAATATGATCAAATCTAATATCATTGAAGAGTGTAACACGGATCCTTATCTTCTCCATCCATACCAAGAGTGAAGAAACAAAGAGATTACACTTATGATTTAACCAATCCACCACTATCTTTGAATCCCCTAATACCTTAAGCTGATCAATACCAAGTCCGTGTTCTAAATATAATCTTGCCCAGACACCAAGAATTTCTGCCCTGGTATTTGTTCCCATCCCACAATTTAAATTCCACCTGTATTATGTGTTCCCCCCAGTCCTTATGATACCTCCAACTCCACAAAGACTACCATTGTTTTGTGCAACTCCATCAAACCAACAAATATTTTGCATGGTAAGATCAAGAGGTTTTTCTTTTTTCTTTTGGGAAAATGGGAGAGAGGAATTCGAGCATTAGTAGCATCCACATGCCTAGGATCTGGTACACAACTCCCTGAATAGTAGGTGTACGAGATTCAAAAATACATTTGTTCCTATCCAACCAAATTAAAAAACAAATCAATGTAGGAAGAGTCCTCTGATATTTCTCCACCTTAAGCCAATTTTCATAACACTGAGTTAAGGAAATGCCTCCCCAAATTGTATTAAAATTGTAAATTGTAGGCGGAGTAGACCAAACTTTTTGAAAGAAGGTACAACTTATAAAAATATGTAAAAATGTCTCCTCATCCCTTAAACACAAGGAACAAAAACTCGGTCCTTCTCATCCCCTCTTTCTAAGATTTTCCCAGGTAAGAATTTTATTTTCTAGCGCCAACCATAAACAAAGTTTTATCTTGTGTGCCAGATCCCATGTCCAAAGATGTCTTCACCATCCTGTAATAAGAGTCAGCCAATAATCCTTTGCCAGGGCATTGTAAATGTTTTTCACAGTGATAAATCCCAAATGATCACCACCTATCCAAACCAGTGAGTCTTCTTTAGCATGAATTTGAATTCCTGATAGAACGAGAGCCTTACAGTAAGAAAATCGTTCAGCTGCCAGATTTCCCATGAGATCTAAGTCACCACTAGATTTCCATTGATTGGTAACAAAACCCAACGATGCCCGAGACAAAACTTGAAAAAGATAACAGATTGTTTTCACCTTTAGAGCCTCACGAAGTTCTGGGGATAATAAATAAGGGTATCCTATCCCCAAAATCTTATCCAAACTAAATAAGATCGAGGAACCATTCCTAGGACTCCAACTAATCCACTGGGTGATGATTTCTAAGGACTTCAACAAATTTTTCCAAATCTGCGAACCTGCATATTGAAAAGTCGAAGCCGCCCGAAGCCAGGTTGCCACAAAGAAATAGGGGAAATATTTATCCTTGACCACTTGTTGCCAAATGATTTCCTTAAAAAACACTTGCCACAATGAATTTGTTTCCATATCACAATTGAAAAGGAAAATATTCCGGATACCCCAACCACCCAAGTGTTTCGGCTTTGCAATCATCTCCCAGCTACATAGATGTGTTGCCTGAGTCTTGCCACCCCCCGACCAGAGGAAGTCAAAGATAAGAATACAGATCCTAGAGAGGATAGAGACTAGAACTGCCACCAGGGTCATCTATTAGACAGATTGAGTTTCAAGAACCGATTTAGAAAGTGTAAATCTTCCACCAAGTGTCAGCCACCGATTGCACCACTATTTGATCCTTTTTTAAAATTTTACAATTAGCCATCTCCAATCTTCAAAGGTACTCTTCTCCACTTTTAGAAAGTACCCTAAGTAATGAAAAACCACATACATCTCCACAAAATTATATGAAAACAAATTCCTGAACTGCTCCAAAATTACTCCATGGATCCCAGAGAAATGAAATGTCGATTTGTGTGGACTAATTTTTAATCTCGAAGCACAACAGAACATATCCAACAATGATTTTATCACCTCCCATTCATCCAAAGAATCCTTAGACATGATAATAAAATCATCAACAAATATAAGATGAAGAATTTTTATAATCCTGGAAACCTTAATGCCTATTAAATTGCCATTCGCTTATCCCTTTTTTAAAAGGAGACTAATGCTTTCCATAACAAGAATGAAGAGCAATGGCGAGAGCGGGAAACCTTGGAAAAATCCCCATTCGCTAGTGAATGAAGGAGAGGCATCCCCATTGATCAGTACCGAAAATGAGGAGATAACCACACAACTCATTATCCAATTTATAGAATGAACACTGAAACCCATTTGAACAAGTATCATGCGAAGGAAATCCCAATTGACATAGTCATATGCTTTCCTAAGATCCAACTTGAGAATCAAGGATTTTTTTTTTCTAGCCTTAATACCATGAATACATTCTTGCGCTGTACCAATGGCATCCAAAATTTTCCTTCCCTTTAAGAACCCAAGTTGTTCACATGAAATCTCCCTCGAAAGAATTGGTTTTATCCTATTTTCAATAAACTTAGAAATAATCTTGTAGCATAGATTGCAAAGCACGATTGGTCTATAATCCCCAAAGGTCCGAGGATTATTCTCCTTTGAGATTAGCACCAAAAATGTAGAATTTAAGGAACTTTTGATCCTCCCTCTACTCCTTGTGTCTTCAACTAAGTCCACTAGGTCACCCACAACATCAAAGAATTTCGTATAAAAATCAACTGTCCACCCGTCCAGGCCTGGACTTTTTTCAACTGCAAAGAGTTTCAATATTTCCAAAATTTCTTGTTTAGTGATCGGTCTATCAATGAGAGTATAATCGTCGACGATATAAAATGAGGAAACAATGGAACAAGATTCAATTGATCCGCATGTGAGATATGGAGATCCTCAGTAAACAATTTCTTGAAATATTTGTTTGCCTCAGTCTTAAGAGCTTCTTGTCCTCTATGTTCCTTCCCCGGATCATCCCAGATCTCCCATAGATGTTTTTGATTCCTCTTCGTGCTAGCTACTTTATGAAAGTACTTAGTATTTCGGTCACCACACTTTAACCAAACTGCACGACTTGTTTTTCGCCAATGTTCTTCCTCAATGAGTAGAATATGGTTGTGTTCTGTCTCCAAAGACTTCAATCTGCAAGCATTGAAAGAGTAAAGCCTGGATCTTGGCAAATTTGAAAGAGTAGCCCCATATCCTCTTCAAGAGAGGATAGTATTTTTTGGTTTTTAGATCATCTAATCCGCGCCCAAGATTTGAGTCGAGCTTTTAAGACTTTTAGCTTCCAAACAAACCTGATATGAACATCTGTTTCCACTAAAAATTCTGGATCCTTCCAAACATCGCAAACAATAGGTGCAAAATCCGCCTCATTCAACCAAGATGGATATAATTTAAAAGGATATGCCATCGGAAAAAGTTGAAAGTCGAACTGAATTTCCACTGGTGCATGATCCAAAACAAAAGGAAGATCCACCCAAGAATGAAACCTACCCATATCATTTAGTAGGCTTTTTGAGACAATTACACGATCCAGACGCTTTGAAATACTATCCCTGCCACGTCTACCATTCCTCCAGGTCGGAATAGTCTCGATCGATACCAAGTCAATCAAATGGTGTTCCAACATCATACGCTTGAAATAAACAACAAGTTTGTCCAGTTGTGCTTCTACACCCCAAAATTCATCAGCTCCTAAAGTAAAATTCAAGTCACCTGTAAGAATCAAATTCTTCGAGTCCAGTAAACCCGCCAGAGCCACCCAATTCCAAAATATCTTTCTCTCAACACAGGGCCCATAAACATTTAAAAAACAAATATCCTATATGTTTTCAAGTGAGATGCCTTTAATCTTAATACCCCCGTTACATAATGAGGGCACCAACATGAACTTATTTAGGTCCCAAGCTGCCAGGAGCCTTCCCGAATTTCCAACAAAACTGACCGCGCAAGTACACCAACTAGGAAAAAATTTCAACATGAAGTGACGAGCCTTTTCCTCATCTACGAGTGTTTCTTGTAAACAGATCACATTCGACTTAACTTTTCTACAAACTCTACGCATGGAGGCTGTTGATTAAAGTTGGTTGTCATTGATGTCAACCCTTGAAGAAAGCCCCATAGCATAAAGGTTTGGGTAATGTACCCAAGATTGTTTGATGTAACTATGACTCATTATTTTTTTTTCATGGTTGATAAGAAGTAAATATGGATGAACTCCAAAGTGGTCCCCTTGAGGTGAAATCCCTCACGGGAAGACACTTTGCAGAGTAAGAGAACCCATGCTTAATTGTGGAATAATGAGATTAAGGATAGTGAATATTTTAGGGAAACTATCCTATATGGATAGTGCTTGTCATGCCATTTCTGATCGTATGTAGAACGTCACATAACTCCTCACGGTTAGAGAGTTAAGACCATGTGAAGTTGGAGAACCCAGGTTTGGGTAATGGACCCAAGTTTGTTTAATGGATAACGGTATGATTTTTTCTATATTTGAAGGTAATACTATTCTATATGGATAGTACATGTCATTCCATTTTTGGTGGTATGTGGAATGTCACATAACTCCTCATGGTTTGAGAGTTATGGCCTTACGAAGTTGGAGGACCCTCATATGTCATCTAGAAGCCCCAAAAGGTCAAAGTAGTCAACGTGGTTTAAGAGATTTTAAAAGGTAAATAATAAAGTGAAGTGATGAGTGTAGTATAATTCAAAATGAATATAAAATAAATTATTTCAATAATAAATTTAATGGATAAATTAGAAGTGGGTTAACCCTAAAATAAGAAAAGTGGGCCAAGTGACCTAGAAGATGTTTTTAAGGAAGCTACTTGGAGAGTATAAATAAGAGGCAAGGCTCTCTCATTTTAATCACACTTGAGCATATTGAATATATATGGTGTCTAAGGTAACCAATGATATCTAAGCCAAATTTCTAAGGGAAGGTGAAGAAAAGAAGGTCGAAATGCAAGGAAGGATAAATTCTTTTGATGATGCTTTCTAAGGTATGTTATTTACAGGTCATCTCACCATTTTTGATATAAATTTTTTCTATAATGATTGATATCATGAAATTGATATGCCAATGATAAACATACCCAAGTATGTGTGGTAACAAATTCATCTTCTGGGTCATTGTATTTTTGGAGTTACACTCCGTGGAAAATAGGGTTTGTGGCTAGTCTTGAAATTAGTCAAAAACACGTGTTTCGGGTAACAACGTCATAACTTCTTCATAATACATCCAAATTCAGTGAGACAAAATGTGTTGGTTAGGGTATAGTATTTAGTATGTTGTATAACAGTTTCATATCAATTCAACTAATATTTCGTGCGAGGCACGATCTACAAGGTCACTCTCTAGAATAAGCCATAATTCAACAAGGTATGCCATTTTTGCTATAAATCCTTTTCTAAGAGGTTCCAAGTAGTGACACATGGAGGAATTGCATAAAATACACTGAATAATAATGTGTATTAGTTTTGGATCTTTTTACATTACATGTTCAAAGTTATGATTACTTCAAGTTAGGGTTGTTGACTAATCCAAAACTAGGCATGTGAGACTAAAGAAAAGTTTGATGAAAATGCTAGTCTCTTGTTGTTAAAGTTAAAGAAGGTTGAAGGAATGTGATCATATACACCAGGTCTATTACAAAGCTACAAATCATATTTGGATGATGAAATTGATGAGGGATTTTGGTTGAGGTACATGTTGAGTACATGGTTGAGACAAGTAGTTGATGAGTTGGCACATACGTGAGGTGTATAGTTGATGATGTTGGTACATATTGATGANGCACTTGTTTATGGTACAGGTTGATTACAGGTTGTTTGGTACAGGTTGGTGCATGGTTGATGCAGTTGTTTATGGTACAGGTTGATTACGGGTTGAGGTACATGTTGATGCATGGTTCAGATTTATTGGTACAAGTTTACAATGGTATATGTCACAGTGATAGTGTGACAGTGGTTCCATCATTTTACTTCTTCTTTAGGGTGGCAGGACGGGGCAAGGACATGTGGTTGTAGCCACCTTCTGGTTATAGTCGGCGAAAATAGGGGGTTGTAACCTCCTTCAGGTTGTAGTCTAAGAAACTAGGGGGTTGGAGCGTTCTTCCAGTTGCAACTGGAAAACAAAGGAAGTTGGTGCTTCCAATGAATGTAATTATTTAATACATATAAGAAAAATCATTCTGTGGTTTTCTCCCAATTTGGGTTTCCACGTAAGACACCGATGTACTGTGTATGTGTGTGATTGTTTATTTCTTACTTGTCATTATTGGATAATAATTATACATTGATATAACATTTGAAGAAAAAGGATTATAATTACATTATTACTAATTCACCCCCCCTCTCAGTAATCCAACAATTGGAATCAGAGAAGGTTCCTTCAGAAATCAGTTTAACCACTGAAAGGTAGATCATGGAGAGTACCAACTCGTATAAAAATGGAATACCACAGTTTGATGGACATAAGTATGATTTTTGGAGAATAAGGATGAAGACATATGTAAAGGCACATGGATTTCAAGTTTGGCAATCAATTGTAGATGGATACACAACACCATCAGTTCCACCAACAAATGACAAAGCAGTGAAACTCGGTGAGAATAATTCCAAAGCCAAAAATGCACTTTTGAATGGTCTCAGTGATACAGTATTCACCAAAGTTGCACATTGTAAATATGTTAAAGATATTTGGGATAAGCTTCGATATATTTATGAATGAGATTCAAAAGTCAAAGAAGCAAAGCTTCAAACTTACAGAGGTCGGTTCGAACAACTAAAAATGAAGGAAGATGAATATATCACAACCTACTTCTTACGAGTCGATGAAATGGTGAATGCAATCATAGGATTGGGAGAAGAAATCGAAGAATCTGTAATTGTTCAAAAGGTACTAAGATCTCTTCCTATGAGATTCAAGCCTAAGATATCAATACTAGAAGAAATATCGGATCTAAACTCAATAAGCATGGATGGATTGCATGGAATCTTCACAACATATGAGATGAGAACTGAACAGGAAAATCCAGATGTAAAAGAAGCAGCCTTCAAAGCATCCAAAAGATGAAAGAAAAAGAAAAAGGAACAAGAATAATATAGCAGTAGTAGGGACTTCTCGGAAGATGATGAAGAAGTGGCCAACTTCGTCAAAAGACTGAACAAGGGAATCACCGATAGGTATAGAGGTAAGCTTCCTTTAATTTGTTTTAATTATGATGGTATTGGTCATTTTGCTAACAAATGTCCTCATAAGAAAAAGAGAAATGATGAAGGTTACTCAAAAGACAAACAAACATATAAAGGTAAAATAACTACAAAGAAAAGTTTTTGCACCAAAGAAGACATCTCATCATCAGATGAAGTCAGTGACAATGAAACATGGAGAGTTTTATTCATGGCAGTAGAAGACTCTGATAAAGAAGAATCCAAAGAAGAATATGAAGAAGCATATGAAGAATAAATTGAAGCGACAAAAGTTGACTTCCGAGAATAATTAATGATTGCCATAGAAGTTATCAGAAGAGAAAAGAAGAAAAACAGGAAACTATAAGAAGAACTAGATAAGAAAAAAAACACTCAGGAACTAGAACAAATGATCACAAAATTGAAGGTTCAAATAGAAGAAGATAAAATAATTGAAGAAGAACTTAAAGAACAACTAGAAGGAAAGGACAGGATCATTGGAAACCTGGAATCATAGTTTGTCACACTAAGAAAGGATATTCAAAATAAAAATATGCAGGATAGCTCAAAAGTTCTGGATGAGATTATCAGCAGTCAAAAATCTCATCTTGACAAGTCTGGACTTGGATACAATCAGATAGAAAAGAGATCAAGCTCCAAAACAACAGAGAAAGAAACAAATCCAAAAATCTATGTAGAAACAATCAAAGGGGATAAAAATATATACAAGGAAGATTACGGGGACACTCCTCCACCGAGAAGATTCAGATTTCATAATCAACAATAGATAGACATGCCTTAAGAAGAAGAAGGATTCATAAGAGCACCTCATTTCAGAAGATCTTCAACTACCAGGTATCAAACTATATTTTTTGGTTTATGTTATGGATGTAATAATTTTGGACATAAAGATGTAAATTGCAGAGCTAACAACATGAACAATAACTACTTTGAGAGCCATACACAAAGGGGTTATTCAAGAAGACCTAGTGAAACACAAAGAAGAAGTTACAACAGGTTTGAATCTTTGAGCACTGAAGTGGAATGTTACAAATGTAACAATTTTGAACACATGACCAAAAATTGCAGAATGGCAGTCCCTCCTAAAGAACCTCAACAAAGTCACAAACAAGAACCTCAGAAAATGACATGGATAAGAAAGAAAGATCAATATAGCAATGAAGAATGCACAGTCACTCTACAATTTAAATAGAAGAAACATGGTTGTTATGTTGACAGTGGATGTTCAAAACACATGACAGGTGATAGAGACAAGTTTCTTACATTGCGAAAGGAAAGAGATGGATCAATCTCCTTCAGAAATGATAATTCAGCCAAAATCATTGGAAAAGACACAGTGTGAATTGGGAACAAGAATAAAAAGGAAGAAAATGTTCTACTAGTAGAAGATATGAAACATAATCTTTTATGTGTGAGTCAAATGTGTGACCAAGGTCATAAATTTACTTTCGATTCACAAAAGTGTGAGATAAGAAAAGAAGGTTTAGGGAAATTGGTCGCTACAGCTGCAAGAACTTCAAGCAACATATATGTGTTAAGCGAAATTGGAAAT
>ML782394.1:451136-490562 GCA_009831015.1 Picea engelmannii | reverse complement strand
GATTACTTCAAGTTAGGGTTGTTGACTAATCCAAAACTAGGCATGTGAGACTAAAGAAAAGTTTGATGAAAATGCTAGTCTCTTGTTGTTAAAGTTAAGGAAGGTTTGCAAGAATGTGATCATATACACCAGGTCTATTACAACGCTACAAATTAGATTTGGATGATGAAATTGATGAGGGATTTTGGTTGAGGTACATGTTGAGTACATGGTTGAGACAAGTAGTTGATGAGTTGGCACATACATGAGGTGTATAGTTTATGATGTTGGTACATATTGATGAGTCATATTGATGAGTATTTGATACATGATTGGTACATACTTGGTACATGGTTGGATGCACTTGTTTATGGTACAGGTTGATTACATGTTGTTTGGTACAGGTTGGTGCATGGTTGATGCAGTTGTTTATGGTACAAGTTGATTACAGGTTGAGGTACAGGTTGATACATGGTTGATGCATGGTTTAGATTTATTGGTACAAGTTTACAACAGTATATCTCATAGTGATAATGTGACAGTGGTTCCATCATTCTACTTCTACTTCAGGGTGGGAGGATGGGGCAAGGACAGGTGGTTGTATCCACCTTTCGGTTGTAGCCAGAGAACATAAGGGGTTGTAGCCTCCTTCAGGTTGTAGCCTGAGAAAATAGGGGGTTGGAGCCTCCTTCTAGTTGCATATGGAAAACAAAGGAAGTTGGTGCTTCCAATGAATGTAATTCTTCAAGACATATAAGAAAAAACATTCTGTGGTTTTCTCCCGATTTGGGTTTCCACGTAAAACACCGGTGTACTGTGTATGTGTGTGATTGTTTATTTCTTACTGCTCATTATTGGATAATAATTCTACATTGATATAACATTTGAAGAAAAAGGATTATAATTACGTTATTACTGATTCACCCCCCCTCTCAGTAATCTAACAGAGGCTTGTTTAAGGGTCCCTCCCACCCCACGAATATTTAAGGATAACAAAATCATGGTCTGGAATGAGCAAGGGCTTTCATGCCTCTAAGCGCCCCAGAGTCTGTAGTAAAAGAAGTATTAAAAATAGGTGCAGTCACCGAGAGAGTAGCCCACTTTCAGACACTTCTCGTCTTTATCAGGGAAGTCTGAAATCCCAACCCTTTAGACCATGCATAACGTGATCCTACTCCCCCAGAGCAAAGTTTAGAAAGGTACACTAAATTAGTAGAGCCTGGCAAGGGTAAGATACTATTACCTTGGTACGCCATAAGTGACACTGAGGTATCGAATTCCCGAATAGGAGGAACTAAAGACTCCAACGTCTCCCCAAGTGAACATTCGCCTAGGTCAACCTCTTGATAACTAGAAAGTAAGTAGGGCTCGATCCTCCCCAAGTATTCCCCCATTCCTGTGATCTCTTTTGTTGCATGGGAATCAGGAAAGGTAGCCCCCACAAAAATAGAATGATTAACAGATACCTAGATACTTACCCTGGGTTTCGAACAAGTAGAGTGGGCCCTTACTAAGTCGTGAGTAGGTTTGAATACCCCCGAAGTAAGGGAGAGATCTCTCCAGGGCATAGAACCCAATCGAGATGTCAAATGGTACTCTAATGACTCGAAAACAAGTAGAGAAGCTAGAGTAGGGTCACATGGAGGGCTAACAGACTCGGTCCCAGGTAGAGATGACACATGGGATTTTCCCAAGTAGTGAGAGTATTAAAAAGACTAGGACAATGGACTTTTAACTTACCTGTAAGAGTGTCTGAACCTAAGTTGTTCGGAGAGTCCGAGGAGACAGGGAAAGGTACTTCTCGATTGGCCGAGACAAATTCTGGCGAATCAAATCTTGTCATTTTTCGGAGTCGAGAATTCTCCGATTCTTCCTCCTCCTTGTAGCCCTAACAAGAGTTTCTCAGGTGTCCTATCTTTCTATAGAGGGTACAACGGAATGGTAACCCCAAGTAATCGAGTCTCTGTGAAAAATACTGATCCCACCACTGAATGTCCAATGTTTCCAACAGTCCAGAATGTATATCAACCTCTAACAATATCCTACCTAGTTTTCATTCTGGCACACACATAGCATTATCATCCACGCAGATAAAGCGTCCCAATGCATTTCCAATGGCCATTAACGCACTTTTGTTCCACAAATTTAACGGAGGCCCCAAGAGAAGAATCCACAGGTGTCTGAAACCAAAATATTCCTACGCTGGATTGAAAGAGATCCTCCATCTTTTAAGCATCAAGCTCTCACCATCAAAAGGCCAAAGTCTACCTAGGATTTTCTCCACATCGTCCGTCGAATGAAATCTAAAACCGAACCAGCCACGTGGGAGAAAAAATAAGTCCGATGTATATCCTAACAAGGGTGACCAACTTGCCTTCATCCAGCTAAGCAAAGGAGTGAAACACCGTGAATGGTATGGGAATCTACCCACCAGTGCAGTCAAATCCAATTTCACCGCTTCCTCCAGAACCAAATCATCACCCAACACCATTTTCCGCTGTGCTCGATTAGGCAACCACAACTTCTTATTAAACTATCGTTTAGGAAAATACCTCTGACCCATCGGAAAAGTCTCTCCACCACCCTGTATATTTGAAGCCCCGTTTTTTACAACACACCTTGTCGTTGTATGATCAGAACGCTCAGGATTCGGCCTCACTCCAACTAATCTACCTACAGAGGAGGAGGGAATGACTCCAATGTTTTCTTCGAAAACTCATAAGAGGGTTCAAGTGCTGGTAGTTGGGCAGTTAAAGGCTTGTCGGTTCATTAAACAAGCTTTCCTGTTCCCATGCTACCTCATCGACCGCACTAATGAGTGCTTTGACAGATTCTTTCGTCATGGAGGTAGTTGGACCAAGCAGAGACGTGTCACCTGACTGCCACTGAGGGAAGGTCGGGTTTGAACACCGAGGAGAACCACTAACCAAAGGACTGAGTTAATACCTATTATAAAAGTAGTTAAAGACCGCCTGCCCGAAAAGACATGCTGTCATAACACAGGTCTGTACAAAAAATTAATATAGGTTACGCCAATGGCATGTGGAGCACACTGAGAAAGAAAGCCAATGGAAAAACCCCACCAAAATGGTGCCAAAGTTGGTAAAGCCGCCAAATAAAATGACAAAGCCTCCAACTGAAGACCCAATGCTACTCTAACTAAGTTTTAATCCCCCAAAATCCCCGTCAATTGACACCTAAAACACAAATAAAGCACACCAAAATAGAGAGACCCAATAACATGCCACACCATTTTAACGCCATGAAGTGGTTAAAATCGTTAAACCTCCAAAGGTATCACCGAAATAGCCCAGGATTCTAGAAGGACCTCCCAAGACTTCGTCAATTGTGAGTCCCCTCGAACCTAGCTAACTAAGTAGAGCCCCTCTAGAGTTCGTTCTGGTAGTCACCCCCGCCATTATAGCCAACAACAGTAGTTGTAGGTTTTGAATATTTTTTCCCACTCCCCTCGTGCCCCAAAACCCCCTCCTCATAATATATAATAGTTTCATAGACTCAGTCAATTGAATTTATCTTGGGTGGTTGAGAGGAATGATTTTTATCCTCCCCAACCAAATTCAATTCCCTCAAGTGACGTGTTGATCTCTTAATCTCAATGAATATTTAAACTCTAAAACTAACTCGTGTATTGCATTT
Source organism: Picea engelmannii (assembly GCA_009831015.1). Taxonomy (NCBI): domain Eukaryota; kingdom Viridiplantae; phylum Streptophyta; class Pinopsida; order Pinales; family Pinaceae; genus Picea; species Picea engelmannii. Next base: position 486,926 of record ML782394.1, on the reverse strand, counting down.
GGTCTTGTCTTAAAAAGGTGAACAATATTTGGTCTTGTAGTATGGTCTCCTAATTCACGTGATTCCCCAAATTACTAATATATTGAAAGGTATGTGTAATAAGTTTAAACCTAATATAGATTATTATAATAAATTAAGTCATTTTAAGAATTCAATTGAAAATTGTAATTCTTGTACAATAGTAAATGATTAAAAAAAAGATCACACGTGAATGTTGCAAAATTAAAATTGTGTGCTTGATATGGATGTATAAAAGACTAATTTTAAATATTTTATCCTTTAAAATTTGCATTATATTGCTGCATCTATGTCATTCAACATTATTATTTGGTTTAGCAAGAATAATAAGTGTAACTTGGTTGTATTATGAAAAATTGGTTGAGAGGAATTAATTACATTATTTTCCCTTCAAATTAAAGGGAAAAGAGAATATATCTTTTTATTGATAATTTAGTGACACTTATTAATAATTCACTTGATCATTTAAGAAAATTAATGATCTAACATGACGAGTCATCTAAATGTTGTATAAGTTCTTATCATTACAAGTCTAACCTTGATTTCTTTTTGTTTATGAATCATTCATATTGCAAGGCTAAAAGATAAATTAATATGGAATTAATATTACATACATATTTATATGAGTCTTCTTATCATTCGAAATTTATCATTCATTACTTAAGAAAATGAAATTTAACTAACAACAATGCTTAACATCCATTACTAAGGAGAATGAAATTTAACTAACAACGATAACCAAAATAAAATGTACCACTTATGCTATCTCGCATACATACCTTTGAATTAACTTGCAAAGAAAGGAAACATTATACCAATTATTGTTGTGATAAGTCATGCTATGTTTACTAAGTGTTGATAAGGTTTTTCTAAATCAACTCTAAATTATTATCAAACAATAATGGTCATGCTCCTCATCGCTAGGAACCATGATAATCTACTTTTTATTTATTTAAAAAGATCGGTTACTTATTATCCAACTATTAATATACTTAAATATTATTTTTTTTGGGGTTGGTATGTCCATACTTCATATATATATATATATATATATATATATATATATATATATATATATATTTGACATATAAACAAACGAACAAACAAAATCCAAGAAGCATTTTAACTATTCTAAATTTGGTCTATTCACATAATAATATATATCTATATCTAGATATTTTATCTAGGTGAAAAACGTTGCAAGCTCATTTTCACTGCATATCATAGGACTTGGGTAATGGTATGAGTTAAAACTTGGCTTCCTCCTCACTACAATGGAGGGTCGGGTTACTCTATTGGTGTTGTGTTATTGATGAGGGTTAGAGGTTGTTTGTTTCATAGTTGACATTTTATAATTCTAAGGCTCATGTTAAGTTAAATTATATGGTGGGTTGTTTATTTGGTGTAGTTAAATTTCCTCTTTGTACTATTATAAATGTATTTTTATTGGAAAACCATTTATTCTTTTTCATTCATTGGAAAACAATTTATTCTTTGTTTATCTTTCTTTTAGATGTTACTAAGTTATGGTGTTTATTTTGGGTTGGGATTGAGGTATATGGCCTTTAGGGCTAGATATCTCGGTGTCTTCTTATTTGTTAGATTGGAATTTAATGTTCAATTCATAACTCCTATCGTGATTAGTGGGCATGGTTGAAGTTCCACAATTTTTTTGTTTGTTCCTCAATTTTGTGGCTATTTAAGGATGCGAGAGTTATATTATCCTCATTTATAATCCAATTGGATTGTCTAATGTCTTCATACATTTTCTCCTCGACTTGGTTTACAATATGTGAGTCAACTTTTATTTACTATATATATTCTTTCATGTGTTATATAATTTATCTTGAGGGCTATCTCATGATTTCCCTTACAAGCTCAATGAGGATGGAGGCTCAACTTACTTGCTATGGATAAAATATGCTCATGGATTCAATTTGTATTTAGATGGTTCCCTTCTCTATTTATGTTTGGGTAGCTTGGTAGGTTATTTTGTTAACTAGGGTGAAAAGGGTTTTTAAGGTTTCCTAGATTGTGTAGTATGTAATGTAATTTTTTTATGGATGGTGTAAAACTTTGATAGGTTTAATTTTTTGTTTGGATTAACCTAAGATACAAACAAATTTTTTAAGTTTTTTTAACTTAGCTTATTACCCTTATGCCATTACTAGTAAATTATGGATAGTTTATTTTTATTTTTAATGATATCTTCTTATATATATATATATATATTTGCATTTAATATTAAAAAAAAAACTATTTAGTTTAGCTAATTATAAATAATTACATTTTCCAATTTTAAGTAATAATAGAAAATTAAACAATTTTCAAAATTTTAATGTTAATGGTTTCAATATACAATTATCATATTGGGATTTAACTTTCTTAAATTTATTATAATAGTCTTAGCTTCAAAATAATTAAGTAGGAAAAAGATTCAAATTAATGAATGAGAACCATAGGTGTGTTTTAATTAATTAAATAAATTTATTATAACAACCTTAGTTTCAAAATAATTAGGTAGGATAAGAATTCAAATTAATGAATGAGAAGTATAGGTATATGTTTTAATTAAATAAATAGTATTTTTTTGGTAAACAATTAAAAATAATAAAAAATGATTAAAGAAAAGTGGCATAGTCAAATCCTAGTATAATTGGTCTTACTAGGTCTAGCTAATTTTTGGAATCCTCATAGCAACAAGTCAAGAGAAGAGTAGGCTAGACTTTATTTATTACTAATTTTAATAGTAAAGGAATTGTTAATGGTTAAGAACATGTGTTTCCTCTTAAGAGGTCACAAGTTCAAATCCAGAGGGGTGTAGGGTATGTATACCTCTATAGACTTTACCACTCAAATCGTTGGGCAGAGGGGGATCCCTTGTCCCACAAACAAGGGAGTCTCATACACTAATTTAGTGTGGCTTAGCCGTGACCTTAAAAATAGATTATTATTATTATTAAGATAAATAATGATATAAATTTAAAACAATAATTATTATTGCTATAATAAATAATTAATCAACTATCTATAAGTGAAAGTAAAATACACTATTTATAAAGAAAATTGAAATGTACTAATTGATTAAATAACTGATTAAATATCATGAGTAATATATAAATAAAAGTAAATTCTACTACTTATAAAGAAAAATGAAAAATGAAATGTAATGAAACACTGATTAAACATCATGCTTAGTATAGGAAAAGGTCTAATTTACTTTCTCATTTCATTATCAACTTGGAGTTTTGTATGCTTATGAGATGTATACAAAATTGAAGTTTCTCATTTACTCTAATTAATTGCAAATATTTTGTAATCTATAGAACAAAGTTTATTCTAATTCCAACACGAAACTGTTACTGTAAAATAAACCAAATAAGTTTTATTCAAATGAGATTGATTCAATAAATAATGAGTGCGTTTCTAATTAATTGAAGATTTATAAACTACACAAAATTTACTATAAATTTTAATAAAAATATAAAATTAAATAAATCAGAATTGTATCTTTATTAAACTACGATAGAATATGACTATATACTCCAAATATATGACATAAACTATATGATAAATCTTTTAAAACTTAACTATAACATATACTAATTATAAAGAAACAATTCTCTTACTAATTGAATGATTAATTATAGAATGAATATTATATTTACAAGAAATCTTTTAAAAGTTAATTACAACTTATACTAATTATAAAGAAACAATTCTCTTACTAATTGAATGATTAATTATAGAATGAATATTATATTGACAAGAAAGGAAATATAGCTAATAAATAATGGTACCTATGCCAATAGAGTGGGACCTTTCTCCTCTAGAAAAAGACACTAGAAATGTCTATAGCACTAGCTGAAACAATTTGCTTTAGAAATCCTTTAAAACTTAACTACAACAAATAATAATGATAAAGAAACAATTCTATCATGTCTCATCCTTGAAGTTTTCATGTTTGACTATGAAAAGTCTCCAATTATGTCTTATCCTTGTTGGAGTCTTAAAATATGTCAAAAATTGTTGATGATCATTACTGGCAAGAGATACTCTTATATGACAATCAAACTCGAACTGCTTTATGCCTTATGTGGAAATCCCATTCTTGTTTGCACTGAACTTTATTAAATATAAATGATGAAAAAGCTCATAATTATACATGCCCAACATATGGGTTGGGATTCCACCTACATTCCGACTATAAGAAAATTTTGAATTGATATAATTCACATAGTAAATTCTATTTTTGAGGTGTTGAAGAAGAGTAAGAAAATTTTGAATTGATATAATTCACATAGTAAATTCTATCTTTGAGGTGTTGAAGAGGAGTGGATGGTAGAAAAATCATGTACACCATATATTTCATTAAGCTTCCCCTATTGCCAACCTACAAAACCTAAGCTTGGTCAATTTATCATGAAGGAAAATAATGTAAATTATGGAGGGTGGGCCGCAAGAGACTCCATGCAAGGCTAAGCCACAAGCCCTATGTACCTCTTGTTTTTTGAGTTCCTTTTATTGTTTGATAGCCACCAATTTCTCTTTTTATTTCTTCTCTTGAGTAAAATACTGAAAAACCCATCATGTTTTCATACATTGAATGACCTATTGATGGGTTTCCTCATGGATAATTCCTAGGTCATACGACTCTTCTTTGCCTTGATGAGTTTCCTCATGGATAATTCTTAGATCATACAACTCTTCTTTTCCTTTCTAGTGTTGAAGATTAGTCTTTAATTATACAAAAACATAAGTATTTGTAATGATATCATCTAAAATGATGTTGATCATTTACTGAACATGTATAAAAGGAGTTTTTCTTTTCCTTTCTAGTGCTGAAGATTAGTCTTTAATTATACAAAGCATAAATATTTGTAATGATATCATTTAAAATGGTGTTGATCATTTACTGAACATGTATAAAGGTAACAATAGGATTTTCTTCAAATTTCTTAGGGTTTGAAATTTCAACAAGCGAACTTTCTTTCTTTGGAATTTAAAAGAATTTCCAAAATAGGATTTTTTCTAGGAACCCAATTCCTAAATGCATCCGTAAGGAGTATTTTTGTAAGATTTCAATTTTGTGTCGTCAACATCTTGTTTTCTCTAACCAATTTAACATATATAGGTTTGTGTTGCCATATATTCTTGTAAAATTTAAAAATATAGGAAAACTTACATTTTTATGTTTGCTTGTACTGGAGGTGAGTATTTGATGCAGAAACTAGACTATGTAATTCCTGTAGTTCAATACAAATTTCTTATTTTAATAAAGAGAAAGTGTTGTTTTTCTTGATGAAGAATTTTTTTTATAGCACTTGTGTTTGGAACATGAAGGGGATGCATCTATAAATAAGGTATTTAGTTCACAATCTAAATCATGAAGCTTTATAAATAAAAATCCTTTAGGTTGCAACAAAAAATGTAATAAAATTATATTAGGATTTGTAATAGAATTTGTAGAAGAATAGGAAAATAGATAATAGTTTATACAACTAAATGAAATTTAATATGGAATAGGAATTAATAATATGTAATCATAGTTGTAAAATAATTCTGTACATGATTCTGCTACACAATTTTGTAACACAATTATTTAGCAGGTTGCTTAAAGTAATGATTTAGTGGGGACTATAGATAAAGAAAATGAAAAAACTCTAGGCTAGACTTAAAACAAACCAATATGTCATTGAAGGTCTTCTTTTTTTTTCTCAAGAAAAAATTGTCCGCTAGCAAAATGATTTTCGGATAATGTTTTTCCAACTGTTCCTCAAAGAGGTTTTCATTGGATTTATTTTAAGCTAAGTGGTATTATCTAGAGACTGGTTTTCTAGTACCACAAGGTCTAGTAACACCTGAAACAGGTTTTCACTACTAGAATTTATTTATTTTATGTTATATAACTGAAAAATCAAGATAATGAAGATGAAGGTGATATCGCCCCTTTAACTACAAATTCAAACTCTACTTGTTTGATAAAAGATCCGATAAAATTATCCTTAGACAATGGCTTCCAATATAACCTCATTCAATGACCATTGACCATGATATGGGTTCTATATTAATCAATCATACATAAAGTTACATAACCATTTTCATAAATAGTAGCAATCCCATATAGTCCCAACCAACGTGTGCAAAACTACCTTTAAAATATTTAAATCTAGAGTCAAATAAAAAGGCCCATTCACCTACTTGAAATTATTTTTTCTTGATGAACTTGTCATGCGACTTAGCCATCTATTTTTGAACAAGAGAGGTCTAATGCAAAGAATCTTGACAAATTTCATCAATCTTATTAATTTAATTCAAGTGATGTTGTTGAGACTCTATAAGTTCCATATCCACCTGTAATGCAATCCTTAGAGTTTTAATTTCATATTGAACGGGGAGAACTACATGCTTAACATACATAATCTCATAAGGAATGAGGAATGTGGTGTTTCACCATGTGGCATGGTAACCCAATGAGATTATGGAAGTGTTTTGACCCAATATTTGTGATGAAGCTACAATATATTGGTCAATATGGGCTCCAAAATTTTGTTTGTAAATTTTACCTAGCCATTAGCTTGTGGATGGTATGGTGTGGATGTCCTATGTTGAATCTGATATTGTTAAGTGAGGGAATGAATGAGTTTTTAAGTAAATTGTGCTCCTTGATCTATGCCAATATCCCAAGGTACTCCAAAGAACACAATGATCCCCATGTACAAGAAATCAACTATTATTTTCTTGGTTTACTTTCAAAGAGCCTTAGCCTCAATCCACTTAGTTGCATAGTCAATACATACCAAGATATCTATCTTTTTCTTTGATAGTGGATTGATTGGCCCAATAAAGTCTAGAGCCCATTTTTCAAAAGGCTTCACAAAAATCTAAGGCTACAAAGGAATTTCATTTAACTAAATTGATAAACCCATCCTTTAACAATTGTCACAACTCCTGACATACTTTTTGGCATCCCTAAAGATTGTAGGACAATAATATCTTAAATGTAGTACTTTTTTGGTGGTCCTCTTTCAAGAAAAGTTTCCTCCACAAGGTTCCCATCATGGCATTCGTTGAGTATGTCATAGACCTCATCTTCATGAATACAACGTCAGATAACAAGATTTGACTCTATGCAGAAGAGGTGGAATTGTACCCCTCGGTACACGGCACTTTGTCTAACAACTCTTTTGTGCTCTTTTGGTGAAATATATTATTGAATATTTCCTATAGCCAAAAAGTTAGCAATATCTGCAAACCACGATGTGTTAATATATAATGAAAACAAATATTCATCAAGAAAAACATTCTGAACAAGAGCAACATCCCCCTGACTGGTAATACTGGAAAGAAAGTAAACAACCACATTTTAATTTCAGATTCCATTTTGTTCTCTATTGATATACAATAGAGAATAGAAAGTAAACAACCACATTCTCAGATTCTGGCACAATCAGTTCAACAAAATTAATAGTAGATTTCTCTTTCGACAAATCAGTCTAAACTCCACCTGCAACAAATAAAACTTCCCTGGTTGCAACAAGGGTAGGTGTAGGAAAGGAGGCATCAACAACATCATATCTAATACATGTTCTTGGTGAATTCATCTTAGCTGTAATAGGAGAAGCAATATACTGTCCATTCTTCCCAAGTGCTCATCCATTGTATCCCATCTTGCTTAGTAGTTAGCATCCTATCCCTTTAGTGTGATTTTCAAAGCTAGGAGAAACAACACAATCATTAGTATTAAAATATTAATTACAAAGATAATTAGGGAGTGGAGAAGAAATGGGTGACCCTGTCTTCTCAACAACAACAATGTTCTTCTCAACGTTATGTAGTCAACAAACTTATTATTCAAGGTTCTATTTTTTGTCCTGAAATCCCTATATATTCTCATCCTTCGCAGTCAACAACAACCATATGGCATCATAATATTCTCTTAAGGTCTGATATCCATTAAAAAAATGTTTTTTATCTTCTTAAAGAGGAGAAACTTCTTCATGAAGCTCATTGATGGAGGCCTATAAGTCGACACCGTCATGAGCCATGTGAGAATTGGTTTCTGTTAGCTGGTTGACTTCCATGTATAAGGAAGTATTGGTTGGATGAGGACGAGCTTTCACTTCCTCCTAAAAGTATACAAGAAGGTCATAATTGTCTTGAAATTCATTTGTAATATTCTGAAAAAATCTTTCCATGGTGTTGCCCACTCAACCATGACATTTGAAAACATGTTTTCTATAGTCTTCAACTGATTTTCCAGTGCTGCATTTTTTGTCTTCAAGGAATTATTCTTGGTATGAGAAAGAGTTTTCACCTCCTTCTCAAGATCAACAAAAAGATCTGTTTTATTTCCAAAAGCATCTACCAGATCTTGAAAAATAGTTTCCATTTTCTGTTCTAGGTCAAAATTTTTCCTAGATTTCTCATCAAAATGTTGCAGAAGGATGGTTTGAAAAAGGGTAGCCTCATATTCCAGCTAGATATGGGTTGTCTTCGTTTCATTTTTTAATCATTGATTCTTAGTCAACAAATTTGAAATGACTTTATGCAAGTTAGTGACCTCTATGCGAAGTCAATTGTGATATTCTTGCAAGGTAATGGCCTTCTTCTCACAAATCTCCAACAATTTTTGAAGCACCAAAAATTCTTCATCATCCAACATGCCCATCGTTGATGGGGTGCAATATCCAAGACAATAAATCCACAGATGATGGTTTGGAAGGGAATCTGATAATAGCTTCACCGGTCGAATCACACCAATACTAATCGATCATGCATAGTTGGTCGTGGATTCACAAAGAACCCACCAATTGATGGATGTCGTGAAATGTGTGCTGGTGTAGCTCAACAAGGATGTGGAACCATACATTTTCACATATATGGCCATCCACTAGTCGACAAATATCAATCTAGTTGGTGCTAAATCAATAAAATTAAAGGGAAAGTGAACAATTCAATCAGAGGCAAGTCAACGTAAAAATTGTTTTGATGATGCTGACTCGAGATAAATTTAGTAGTCAAACAATGTAGGAATTAGGAATCCACACAATTTTGGGTCGAGTGAACATCCATTCGAAAATGAAAATCTGTATAAACCATTACTTGGTGCGCCAGATGATTCAAAGGTCGGTGTACCCCCCAACCAAGTCAGGTTAAGAAAAGAGTGGAAGTTGATGGTGTGTCCAAGTCAAACCTCCTTCATTTCGACAAAAAGAAAAATCGAGCCAAGACAAAATCCACGAGGGTTTGGTCGAGTCCCCTTTCATGTCGGGTTGATGAGTCAATTTGAGCCACAACTAGTTGAGTAGAGCAGTGGTTAATTTTCTTCGCGTTGGAGCAAGAGTAAGTCAAATATCCACATGAGAAAGGTTCAAAATTGATTCTCTTCCACACTGAGTCGATGTATACTTGGTAAAACCTCTATCGAACCTCGTCCAACCAGTAAAAAAAAGTAACCCACGCAAATAAACAAACAACGGTTTGAAAAATCATTATCGGGTATCAAACCAAATCGAACCAACTTTTTGAATCTCATTCGGTCGAGGGATTAACGTAGAACACACAAAAAGAGGGTTTCTGTAGCTCAATAACCCATGATGGGAAAAATATATTGGAAATGGGTCTTCAGTTTCAAACAACCCACTACTTATTTGGTAAAACTAGATCACAACTTCACCACTGTCTCAATACCATTTTTGTTCTCTATAAACCCAAGATAAAAAAACCATCATCTTTAATACCGTGTTGGGACAAGCATTAAAATGTAGAGGAGAATGGATCCAAGAGCAGTGGTGATGTATAAAGACATCGTTGCACTGAAGCACACGCATGATCCATGAGATAAGAAATAGATATCTCGTATGATGTTATACATCGATCACAAGGATCATCTACAAATAGGTTTCAGTCAAGGACCAAACCAAAAATATCGAGTGGAGTCGGTTGCGCCTATCCATAAAACATGGATCTGGGATCCAAAGTGGGCATGGTTAACCAACAAGGTGAGGTTTACAATGGAACCACATGTTCCAACAAGTAGAAGGGATATAATTGAATTGTAGTGATAGAGAATTCAAGGAATAGTTATCTTGAGGATACTTGTCTAAAATATGACCAAAGGATATAGATATTATATGCTAAAATGATAGCGATGTGCTATGAAATTAAAAATCAAATCATCTTTAGTTTCCTCCTTAAAGGTCAAGATTTGATAAAGTGTTAATAACAACTGAACAATATCATCATTACTTTCCTCATTTCCTATCCAAGGGGAAATATCTGATTATGTGGAAGGTTTAGCTAGAGTATACAAGGAATTTTTCTTAGTGTAACACCCATGATAAATGGTCATATATCCATATCTACAACTAATGTATGCATCTGCAGTTGCCAACCAAGGCTTACTTAGAATTAGTGGATAACCACTAAGATTGGACTTAGAATGTAACACCATGAAATCTACTAGATATTTCCAAGAATCCATGGAAACTACTACATCATCCAACAACTATTTAGGTTTAAGAGTAGATCATCCAACTAACTGAGGGTTTGTGGAAGTTTGATGTAGACTATGTAATTGGAGTCTTTCATAGTCTCCTTAGTCATGAAGTTGATGGAAGCTCCTAGGTTAAATTGTTTGAGATGGGAGTATTGTTGATGTAAACATTGACAATAGGTATTTTAGGGTCTACATAATTAGTCATAAAAAATCTTCCCCAACATCAAATTAACTAGTTTACCAATTACATGAATAGTTTGGGGATGCTTCCTTTTCTTACCAAGCTTCCTTAAACATAGTTCATGAATATATTTGGGATAGATAGGAGAATCTTAGATGTCTTGAAACAAAGGAAATTTGACATATATATTTCGTAACATTCCTAGGAAATCAAACTCAAGTTGAATGAGTGGTTTGTCCAAAATTATCCTCTTCGGATAGGGAGGAGTACTATATGCTTGTAGATGATTTGAAATTCATGGGAAAGTGGTGTGAACTACTATGGGGGTTTGATCATCATCATCAACATGATTTTTTAGTTGGTTAGGAATTTCATCATCATCATGTTCAAGAATGATCGGGGAAGTCGTATGATCAATAACTTTCCCTAATCACAAATGGATATTTTACCAATCAATAGGGGAAATGAAATATGTTCAGTAATAGGTGTTGATGTTCAGATTGGTCACAATCCCAACAACAACCTCACGAGGATATAATATCCCCCTGCATTTTTATAGAGGTGGTACTCTATTATAATCTCAAAGATATAAATTGTCGTATCTTGTGCTACACTATCAAATAGGAGAGTGCTAGACAACAAACCCCAAAAATATTTATTGCTTGAAAATAAACCATGAAAACACAGTTTAAAGTATAATAGTATATTCACAAAGAGAAAGTTCTTTAGAGAAGGACTAGGAGACTTTACAGACTCAAATGTAATCTTTACACAATATTATATAAACATAGGGAAACCATAATATGAAAATAACAAATTCCTCACATCCATCACATCATAATAATATTTGGTCACATTCATAAGGCAAAAAAGCATAATTCCACGATTCAAAGAATTTTAGAAGATTATGGCATTTAAACTGAAAGAGAATATGATAGGCACACTTTAAAAATCTCAAACTTAGAAATTCGAAGTTTGAAAAGTCATTAAAGTTGCACCCCAAAGTAATTATCTGGGGAGTTAAAAAATTAATAGTCTATTTTACAATAAAATAAAAATATTGCGTTCATCCAAATGGATTGGGATGGGGATTTCATGGACCTTAAAAGAAAGTAGACCTGGAATGGACCTGGAAGAAGAAAACGAGGACGATTAGATATTGGTTATGGGTTCTCAAGAAATGAAAAGACACAATTGGATGATTTCTGAACGAGAAGTGTGAAGGATAAAGAAATTATGAAAAGTGATCGCTTTACTTACTGTGATGGAATCTCTCTGTTCATTTTCCATGGAAGATGAATGAACTATCTTTTCCTCTTTTCGTTAAACAAATGGGTCCAAAATTTGTATTACCTGCATACTTCATCAATAAATATCTTCTCTGAAACATAATATGGTAGATAAGAGGGTCTTTCACGAGAGCAATAAATCCTGATAACACTGAAGTTCTGTATTTCTTCGAAACTTCCTCTCTTATCTAAAAATGATATTGCTTCTAGAGACAATATAGATGTGTTCGGTCCATGAATAAGTTTTTTGAAAGAATAAATGAATGCATTATTCACTTCATAGAAATGGTATGTAGCCTTCTATTTCCATAGAGCCGTATATCACATCTGAACAAGGTCAAGTTTAAAATTTACTTTCTTAGCCAAAGGCAAGACTTTGAAGACGTGATAGTATGCAATGGTGAAAATTAAGCCTGAGGACATGTAGAACCTTTTTTTCTTAATGAAATTTTCCAATTGAAAAGATAATTCACTGGAGATAATATTTACGCAGTCAAATATTTCTTTTTCATGAATTGAAAAGTACAATATACAAAGATAAATCCTGGGAATAGTAGTTGTATATTCTTGTTCGACTACTCTAGTGAATAACCATGCCATCTCTCGATAGATATTTTTTAATGAACTGACCTAAATGCTTGAAAGGTCCTCTGGAATAATTGTTGGGGTATTCAAGATATTCTCGTAGAAGCTTTGATCCTCCATTCTTTGTCTTTAGAAAGTCCTTAGGTTCATCACCTTTAAACATTATTGTCGAATCGAGGAGTCTGAGAATCCTCTTAAAAACTAAAGGGGCTAAGGAAATAGGAAATTGGCTTTGCAACTAAAATATTCTTTGATTCTTGTCAAATTGACCAATGCAACATGAAATCAATTCCTCGACGCCGTAGATTTCTGGAATGCAGCCTGCTAAAGAAATTCCTAACGTCCAAATCTGGTTTTGATCCAGGTGGATATTGGTGGCCACACACCTCTTCCAACTAGCTCACATACATCTTTCATCTTGGCAGTTACAATTTTTATCTTGGCAGTTTGTTTCTATCTTTTCGGGTCCTAAACTTCTGGGGCCATTTTGAGGCCCTAAACAACGTTTTTTGGGCCCTCCACAATCACATTATAGATAGAGTCAGAGTGTGATGAAATAATGTGTATTCCTCAGATAGACCTTTCTATTGGTCTATCGTGTGCCTAAAACGAAGATCATATGCAAAAGTTACGACCCTAGGAAGTTGATGTACCAGCTTACCCTATTGAGGCCCACATGACTTTTGGCGCTTCATCTCTTAGGGTTATATTTTTGGATGTATAGGGTTTTATGTTTACTTATTTATGCTAAAACTGCCCATATGCCTCATTGTAATGTGCTCAGACGAATGCGCGTAGCCTCCACATCACTTCTTAGAGATTAGCTACCACTATTCGAAAAAGATTATTTTCATTATGCATTTTATAGTTTCAATAGATTTCTTATTTAATAGAAGTTAAGTTCCACTATATCTATGTTATTATTCTCTATATATCTATGTTAATTTTATAGATCTTTGTTTCATTATGTTCCACTCATAAATCTGGATCAATGGTATCAGAGCGGTATGCTCTTCATTTGTTTCTTTGTCCATGTCCCCAACGAGGTCAGGGTATAAGCAGTTGGGACTCAAACCAGTTGAACCTTTGCAAGATCAGCCTCAATGAACACGACGACCACCCATGGGGGAAAAAGAGAGAGACGATGGGGCAGTAGATCCCTTTAAATTGTTTCTTGAGGAATCCCTCTCATGACAAAGGAACGAGATGATAGATAACTTTACACAAATCCTTTGACAACTGCCAACAGGCAATGCATCTACCTCAAGTGGAGGCTCCACCCCCTTCAAGGTACAGATCAATTTTGATATTCCTATATTTGAAGGTCAAATAGATCCATATGTTGTAGGAAAATGGTTAAACCTTCTAAATGGGTATTTTTCTGTCCACAACCTTTCCGATAGAGAAAAGATTACATTTTCGCTCCTCAAAAATTAAATTTCAGTGATCATTTTAGGGGCTAAATTTCTCTCATGGGCTAACTTTCCATGGTTTTTCCAAAAACGAGATTTGCTACTTTAAAAATGATTCGCCCAAATTCTATAGGATAAAATTATTTTACCTTAAAAATCGCCAAAATTTTATAAAAACTATATAAAATACTTAGAAATTTGAATATTTTAAAAAAAATATCACCAAACATTTATAGTTGACATATGAAGGATTAGTAATATTTGCCAAGTTTTCTACCTTTTAAAATAAATTTCCATCGTTAAAATCATCCATGCCTCAAATCCATTCCCCATGTCAAATATTGGTGGGATACTTTCTTTGAGAAAAAGTAGATAGAGGGATCTACATTATTTGTAGTTGCACCCACTTGGGTTCCTTCAGAGATGCTGTTAAGGGAAAATACTACCATGTTGGAAGTTATGACTACTTATATACAAGATGGACCACACTGCGACAGGAAAAGGACCAAACAATGTTAGAGTTCACCAATCTCTTTCATACCTTGTGCACCAAGATGGGTATCAAATACTATGAGAAACATATGGTGCTCAAGTACCATGATGTTATGCATAGATACATATAGAAAAAATGGAGTTTATGGACATTTCATTCTTGGGCACGACCTATCGATATGCTATCAAAATCGAGTAGAAGCTTAAACATAAGATGCAAAAAGTTTGGGTCTGTAAACCCCTCACAGTAGAAACAGGGTAGAGGGGGCCCCAACCCATAGAACAAAGGGTAGAGAAAGGATGGAAATCCTTAGGACAACCAGTCCAAACCAAAAACAAAGAAGGAAAATGGGAAGACAAAGAAAGACACTGCAAAATGATGCGAGTTCCATAAGATCCCCTGACATAACAACGTTGAATGCCGCTCAAACTAGTCATTGGTGACCGAGGTGAAATCCTATGAATCAGATGCAGGCTTCGAATATGAGTCAAAACTATAAAACGAGAGTCATATCATTGATGCATAAGCCAATGCCACCATTTCCACCACCACCAAGGTCCATCGCGATGAACCGGATGAACCAGAGGAAGGTGAGTGCCTCTTTTATTCACAGATGTGGGTGAAGGGTACTCCGATGCACTTAATCATTGAAAGCGGTAGCCAGAATAACCTCATCTCATCATAGGTTGTCAATCTGTTGGCTCTGCTGAAAACACCACACCCACAATCGTACACCATTGGATGGCTCTGCCAAGGGAGCGATCTTTGCATCATCCAACAATGTCACCTGGCCTATGGGATCAAGCCCTTCAAAGATGAGGTATCGTGTGATGTCACCCCCTTGAAGTTTTTGATGTTCTTTTTGGGAAACCTTGTTTATGGAAACATCATATTGTATATGACTTTAGGCCTCATAGTGTTATTATTACTTTGGACAAAAAATTATACAGGATACCCGAGGTAGTCCCATCTACTGCCATTTTTTCCAAGTAATGCAAGAAGGTCATCTCTTAGACTAGAAAGTTTGTCTTCTTCATGATTCATGGTCAAAATGAGTGGAAGTTTGCAACCAAATCCATGGCCTCTGCGACAGGTCTCTCCATGTAGCATAATCAAGTGGATAAGGTCGTGGAAGAATACACAGACTTCTTCTCCTCACCCACTCGGGTACCTCTGCACTATCAGGTCAAGCACTCAATCGATCTTCCCCCGATGCTTTGTTACCCAATGGGCCATTCTATCGTCACTCTCTGTCAGAAAATGAGGAAATCAAGTGCTAGATCCAAGAGTTGCTCAAAAATGGGCACATACACCCAAGCTCATCACCTTGTGGAAGCCCAATCGTGCTTGTGCATAAGAAAGATGGGTCCTGACGACTCTTCATTGATTAATGGGATCTAAATAATATCACAGTAAAAAACTGGTACCTAATTCCCTGAATTTATGATCTCCTTGACCAGCTCAAGGGGGACGAATACTTTAGTAATATTGATATGAATTCCGGCTACCACTAGGTCCCATTAAAGAAAACCGATGTTTGGAAGACTGTCTTCAAGTCCAAACAAGGTATTTTTGAATGGTTGGTCATGCCCTTTGGCTTGAAAATTCCCCATCAAATTTCATGAGGATGATGGATGATATCTTGTGGCCTTTCACCAATTCTTTTGTGGTGGTGTATTTGGATGACATCCTCATCTTCAACAACATTTGGGTAGAACACTTGCAACACATTCAACATGTTCTGCATAATCTGTGACAACACAAGCTATATGTAAATTTAGAAAAATGATCCTTTAGCATGAATAAGGTCCAGTACCTAGGCTACATTGTTGATGATAATGGGGTGCATATCGATCCAGCCAAGATCCAGTTCATCTGTGACTGGAAAACCCCGACCAAGCTCACTGAGCTTCAAATATTCTTAGGACTTGCCAATTTCTATCGCAGGTTCATGCTAGGATTCTCCCACATTGCATGGGCCCTTAACCAAGTGACCAGGGGCGGTGGAAAGGAAACAATTATGTAGGGATAGTCGCAACATAAATTGTTCGATTATTTGAAGCAGGTCTTGTGCTCATCCTCGATGCTCTCATTACCCAAACTACAACAACATTTTTATATTGAGACAAATTCTTCAGACTATGTTGTGGGCCCAACTCTCACTCAGCATGGACATCCCTGGGCCTATCATGGTGATATGATATCATATATTGTCCATAAGCATCCCACTTACAACAAAGAAATGTACTCCATTTTACAATCCTGCCTCCAGTGGAGGAATTACATTCTCGGGAAGGAGACAGTCATCAACATTGATCATAAGCCTATGTAGTTAATGTTGACACAAGGAAAATTGTAGAATGACCACCATCATAAGTGGTCCACATAATTGCAACATTTCCATCTCAACATCAAGTATAATATAGGGAGCATAAACCGTGTGATTGAATTCCTCATCCGACCTCCAGTTGTCACACTAACCAAGGTGATACACTCCTATAGACATGAGACCTATGTATGGCCCCAAATCTATGAGATATATCCCAAATTCACCACTACCTACCATATGCTAGGAAACTATCACTAATTTTCATATACAGGATGAGTTGTTGTTCCATCTGGTCCATCTCTGCGTTCCATCAAGTGAGTGAGTGAAGATGATTTGGGAAACCCACTACAATTGGGTGGTAGGACACTTTGACGTAGAAAATATAGTGGCAGTGCTGCAACAATATTTCTATTGGCCAAAACTTCGACAAGATGTCATCAAGTATATTAGGTCCTGCACAACCTGCTCGATTTCCAAACCGACCATTAAGAAACAAGGCATATACACCCATCTTCCTACTCCCGACAAGCCCTGAGAATCCATCTCGATGGACTACATATCGAGCCTTCCTTCCACCAAGCAGGGAAATGAATGTGTTTTCGTGGTGGTTGATCGATTTTCCAAGATGGTGATTTTGGTCACTTGCAAGAAGAGAATCACAGTAGAGGCCACTGTCAAGCTCTTCTTTGATTGAGTGTGGGTACATTTTTGGATACCACAAACCATCATCTCCAATCGGGACAGTCGATTCTTGAACACATTTTGGTCGATCCTCTGGTCACAACTGGACACCAATCTCACCAAATCCATATCCTTCCACCCCCAAATGGATGGCCAAACCAAGGTTGTCAATAGGATGATCATGCATATCTTGTGCATGTACAATTCCAAGAATCCGTGCACATGGGATGGGAGTCTTCCCCATGTTCAACACATTTACAATAGAGCCATAAATATCTCAAACAACCACAACCCCTTTTAGGTGTGGTTGGGATTTCAACCATTGGGTCCCATGGATGTTGGACTACCCATTGTGTCCACACATGAAGAATCATCTCACATGAAAAATGAAACTGATAAATCCACCCATTTCATTGAACAAATCCAACACATCTGCTAACAAGTTCAAGATATTTTAAATAATTCAAATTCCAAGTACAAGTAACGCCATTATCAACAATGGGTGCCACACAAGTTTCAGGTTGGAGATATAGTTTGGTTGCACTTGCAGAAAGAACGCCTTACAATACCCCATCAGAAGCTTTGTCCACTCCACTAGGGAACTTACACCGTCACCAAGGCTATGGGTGACAATGCTTTTGAGCTTAACATTTCCCCCTTCCTTGGATTGCACCTAGTGTTTAATGTGGACTTCATTCGACCATACTTTCCACCCTTATTGGAAACCTCAGAGATAGCAGAAAAATTGACACCGACAAAGCTCAACCCTGACTGCATGGAACATGCATCCATTGATAATATAGTGGAAACACATGTGAAGGGAAATTGACAACAAAATATTCATCTTTATTAGGTTGTCAAAGTGGGGCAACTCCTTCACCAAGAAAAGCGGCTCACCCGGGGCCAAATTCAATAGAGGTTTCCTCATTTGATGGGGGAACTCAACGCAATGGAGACCATTTCTTCCTAAGGAGGGAGGATTTATCCAGGTGGATATCGGTGTCCACCCACCTCTTCCAACTGGCTCACATACAACTTTTATCTTATAATTTACAGTTTGTTTCTAGCTTTTTGGGTCCTAAACTTTCAAGGACGTTTTGAGGCCCTAAATAATGTTTTTGGGCCCACCATAGTCACACTATAGAAAAAGTTAGAGTGTGATGAAATAATGTATATTCCTTGGATAGAAATTTCCAATGGGATATTGTGTGCCTAAAATGAATATCGTATGAAAAAGTTATGACCCCGAGAAGTTGATGTACGAACTTACCCCATCGGGGCCCACATGACTTTTGGCGCTTCATTTCCTAGGGTTAGATTTTTGGATGTATAGGGTTTTTTTTTTACTTCTTGATACTAAAAATTCCTAGAGGCCTCAATTTAATGTGCTCATACGAATGTCTGTAGCCGCCACATCTCTTCTCAGAGATTAGCTACCACCGTTAGAGCAAGTGTTTTTGTTCTGCATTTTACAGTTTCAACAAACTTCTTATTTAATAGAAGTTAAGTTCCACTGTATCTTTATGTTTGTTCTCTGTATATCCATGTTAATGTTATAGATCTGTGTTTCATTTCATTCCGCTCATAAATCCATATCAGGTTTTAACTCTTCTCTAGAAGTGGTAATGAATAGTAATATCTATATTCCCTCAACCACTGAAACCTTTGATCTTCTCGTCCAAGTAAGTTGATGGAATATCCACATAACTGTTCCTTTCTCTGGGTTGTCATACTTAATAAATTTGATATATTAATGTACAGTTCTTCTCAAATTGTTATTATCAAAATAAACTTATTTACCTTAACACACTCCAGGGATCTTGACTCAAGGATCGTTAATACAAATTAATATTGAAATTGATGAGGAGCTGTCTCGAAACGATCACCATTAATAAAAAAATTTTAACACTTAACCAATTTTAGTCATTTCTGTTAGATGTGTATTAAATTTACATTGGGTAAAGTGATAAGACAAGACATGAATCACCATAGGTCCGTGGATAATCAGGATGGCGAAACAATGGGATAATGAAATGGTAGGGTGAGAGCACGGTGATGCAGTAGGATCATGGGGTTGGGGATAGTATATGGAGGAGTGATGAAGTCACCATGGACTTGTGGACCCATGGTAAGACTTAAATAATTTGACTAAGTGTTGAGAGATCGTGGGGTTATAGACAAGTGGGTTAGTGGGATTATGGAGAAGAGTCGAAACATCCCACAAACATGCGGTAAGTTATGGAAAATTTGGCTAATTATAAGAAATGGATTGGGATAATGGGGGCGTGGGTATATATGAGACAATCGAGAAGATGCCATAGACCCACAATAAAATATTTTTGAAAATTTTCTAAGTATAAGTGCAAAACGGAGGCGATAGTACTCAATGGTGTATTTTGGGGGTCACAAAAGTTGAATAATACTAGAGAATGCATTATGAACCCATGAAGAACAATTTTTTTTTCTAAGTATGGGAAAACAATGAAGAAAAAACATATAAGAGAGATTTCATAATACTTAACACATTTTAGGATCAACAATAAGGTAACTTAGTGTTGTAAGAAAACTGAACTACTTTATTGTTTGGGTTAGGGACACTATTTTTAATTATTTGAGGAGGTCTTTGAGGAGGCTGTTTAGATGGAAATTGCAACTATTGTGGTTTTTTTAATTGTGGATGTTGTTGTGGTGGGTATGGCTAGGTAAATATTGTAGCATATTTCCAAAGGGAATTTCTCACCATCCTTGTTAGCAAGGTTGGTTTTAATCTTGTTGAGGAGGCCATTGCTTCTAAGGCATGGGTGTATATCAATTATGGGGAAGATATTGCACATTAGTAAGAAAACAAAGCATAATATTACGATGGGTCTTGCATCATACCTAATGGTCAAGGATTCCATGGTCATTTTTGGGTGAATTTTTTTTTATTTTTTTCCTTCATTAGATCCATATTATACTAATTATATCTCAAGAAATGAGCGACAATGACTAGTGGCATAGTTCTACTCACAAATAACACAATTTTCCAAATCATTTAGTGGATAGTCCCATAGAGGGTGCTTATTTTGTCATTTGAAACAAAATATGGTTAATTCCAACTTTCCTTCCTCTTGCTTCATCTTGGATCATAATATATCTAGTTTTTACTTAAGAGAACTAACAATATAATTTTAAAGTTGTCCAGTGATTTCCAATTTCAGCTTTGATAACTACTCCCCTAGCTGATTTGGTAACTCTAGTAATAACATCTATGGGGATTTTACCATGTTTGTCATTGCCTCATGAGGAACACTTGTACATAAATAAAAAATATCCTCATAAGATAACTAAGACACATCCACAACTCCCATTAGATTCAGGAAGTCAATACTTTCATCTCGAATCCCTCTTAAAAGAATATGATTCAAAGAGTATCTGGATTCAACTTGTTCTATTTTAATATTTGTAGATTATATTGAAATCACTCAACATGATCTTCTAGGTTCTCATCTTCCTTCTACTTTATTTTAAAAATCTCTTCTCATATATCTTTGGCTTTGCAGTAATCTTGATACTTCTTCAAAAATCTTTGTCACATTTCATCCTAGTTTGAGATGGTGTTTTCTTGGAGCCCCATGAATCAATGAAGAACTTCTTTTGTAATATCCCTCGACCGAACTCAATTGTAAATGTAATGTAAGCGTACTTAAGTTGGTGAGTTGTTCAAACATCATTTTTGTAATGCACCTTTCATGGCATAGTGCACGCATGTACTGCGCAGTAAAATGATGTAGTGTGCACATTCTGGGATACAACGCATAGTAACTAAAGTGCGCACAATATGGAGGTCAGAGAGCCTTGTGTATATGATATGTGTTATAGGCTGGTGAGCTAGTTATTATAAGTTGGGATGCTTATGTTTTGGAATTAGTCCAAAGCACCTAGATTTTAAAGACCAGTGCGCCTATTTTGTATATGTCTCATGATTAATATAAAATACATCGCTGCGCGCAGACCGACCACGATAAAAGAGATGGGGGACTAAAATCCACCAGTTAGGGAAAGGGAGGGCCAAAAGTTAAGGGAAAGGGATAAGCTAGAGAGACTAAGCCAAAAAGGAACATTATATTAATATTTCTTAAAACATAAAGTATGGATAATTATTTTATCCTAAGTTCTAAAGTTGGGAACAAGTGGATAATTATTTTATCCTAAGTTCTAAAGTTGGGGACAAGTGGACCAAAGTAGCTCCCAACATGACAAGTTTCAAGTTGGGGACATGCATACATAACGTGGGGACTTAGTTCATTTGGGGACACCCCCCACCATTCTTACCATAATCTCTCCCATGATTCCTTGGAGCATCCAACCATGACTCCATGACCATTTTTCACTCACGTAGTTCGTTATCCTTCAAACATTCATTTCATTGTACCAGAACTATATCCATAGCCATATCTGTTTGTGTAGTTGGTTAGCTTGGGAAATGGACTGAAGAAGCGGGTTGTCAGGCCCGTGGGATACTGAAGAGGAGGGTTTTCAGGCCTGTGAGTAATTCTTTGAGTGAGAGAATTGTTGGGAATTGATTTCCTGAAGGTGCTAAACTACAACTATAGGGCTCAGAGACTTCCTGTTCGGCTTGTTGTTGAAGCCCTAAAAGGAAGTGGGGCAGCTGAAGGACTGTTGAGAAGAGAAGGGGCACACTTCCGGGGGTGGGATAGGCATGTGGGGAATGAGGGATTATAGGCTGTCAGTTGAGTGAACACTCAAGACAAAGTCTTTCCTGTTGTCTATGAGCCTATAGCCTGGTTAGGAATTCCTTTACCTAGGTGGAGTTTAGTCCCAGCTCAGGGGTGATTCACTGTTGAGAGTGATGAACAGTGTAGTCTAAGCCTGAGAGGTTCGTGGACGGTCTGCACGCAGTTTGTGACATTCTTACCAAGATAAGTACCAATTGCATGATAAATTTACATGCTGCATTGTTATTTACATGCTTATTTGATCATATGTGTGGTTATAACCGCCTGGAAGTTGTTTGATATTTCCTGTATATGATGCATGTCTATGTTTACTGTTATTACCATGTGAATTCATGCCAATACGTAATATATTTGTTTGTTACATTTTATATATGAAGCTTCTACAAGAGTGTTGTATGTGTATGTTTTAAATGCATGCAGTTAGATAAAATTTATGTGGCATAGTTCAGTTGGGTGATGGGTATGTTACAGTATAGCCTGGCTCGGCCATGGGTGGTCGGAGACATTACAATATGGTATCAGAGCTTCAGTTCCCACACTGAGCCTCGATGGGCCGGAAAGGTTCAGTTGAAGTGAATATTCACAGAGGATTAATTTTGAAGTGGCCAAATTTTCAAGTCACATATCATCCATGGTAAATTTTGGTACTATGCGGAGAATATTGGCGTGCAGGCATGCGCAATAAATATTGGCACCACGCAGAAAATATTGGCGTGCAGGTGTGCGCGGTAATTTGTGGCACCACGCGGAAGAATATTGTGTGCGGATGTGTGCGCTAAATTTAGCATTGCGCGGTGAGCACACCGATAGTAATGTGCACGTGGTGTGCACATTATTGCAAAACACAGAGGAGTTTGGTTGGTGCGTGCATAGTATGAGTATAAATTGTCTCGTGACAGTGTATTCAATGGTGCACGTAGATTATTGTGCATGGTGGGGGCATATTGAAATTTGGCATGGTGCAATGCATAGAGAGAAATGCATGTGGAATATTAGTGCGCGATACAAAAAAAAGACTGTGCGCAATGGGTATCAGTGCAAGAACCAAAACTATGCGTAGTGGATATTGGCGCACAACGCAAAAGTAGTGTGCGCAAGTTATTGGTGCGACGAAGAAGAAAGGCATAGTGGATATAGGTGCGTGGAAGCATGATTTACCTTGTGGTGTTGCTGTGCACGATAAATATGGGTGTACAGGTTGAAATTTTGTGCGTGCAAAGTTGTTTGGAAGGCTAATTAAGGCGATGAGTCTGAGTTTAATAGAAAATTTGCATGGCATTAGAGGAAAAATAAACACACAACCACATCAAAGCATTATTGAAAATGAATTTAGAGTTGGTTTGAGAAGAAATAAATATAGCCTAAATTGTTAAGCCAAGAGCATCTTAGAGATGAATTATGGGTTTTATATTCCTCCGATTCAGATAGATGGAAGTGAAATATAAGCTTACAAGAAACACATACTATGAAAGAAAACAAGACTCATAACACCACCAGTTAGAATTTTGTAATAAATAGTCCAAAATTTGCTTCTGCATTTATATAATCATCTTAATCCAAAAATTGCAAAAAAAAAAAGTCTTCCTGCACAGAGGGCAGGTTCCTTTTTCCCTTTTCTCTTCCTCGAGATAATACGTATATATAGAGGAATTATTTGTAGAATTTGAAAACGTTCGGACTTCCACATATTTCTAAAAATTGTCATGGTGATAACACTAGGAAATCAGAAAAAATAATTTTGATGTATATATTGGACCAAAATGGTTCATATATTTTTCATGAATTGTTGAATTAGTTAGCCTGATAAGTTTCGATGGATGCACGTTTTGTAGAATTAACAACAACTAGATCAGATCAAGATCAGTGCAGATCCCATAGGAATGGAAGAGGCAAAAGGGAATTACAGTCAACAAGATGAGAGTAGAGGGATGGAGGTCCATTTGGGCATTGAAGGAACAAACTCCAATGGACATGGAGAAGAAAGGAATGAAAACATGAATATGGCAGAGGCCATTAAAAATTTGCAGAAGGATGTCCAAAGTCATAAGGCTGATAATGAAAGGCTTATGAGAGCCAAGGAGTAGTAGGATGAATTCAACATGAAGTTATTGGAGGGATTGAATAGAATAGAAAAAAAATTGGATAAGGAGAGTGGCTCAAGAAAATCTGGAAGTCACAAACCTTCAGATGAGAAAAGAAAAGCAATAAGTGTTAGAAGACACCACCATCACTCCCCAAGTCATTGAAATAAGAGAGAAAGAAACAAATCAAGTCCATCCCCTGTTAGAAGGCATAAGAGGTCTAGGGTGGATGAGCTACGAGGAAAAATGAACAAAATCAAACCTCCTACATTTAATGGTGAGCACAAGAAGGATGAAGATGTAGAAACATGGTTGCTAGGCATGAGAAAATATTTTCAATTGCATAATTATTCTTCTCATGCAGAAGGTAGAATTTATATCTATCAACTCAAGGGAAAGGCATCCATGTGGTTGGATCATATTTTGCAGGTGCATCACATTAAAGAGAAAAGTGTAACTTGGAGGGAATTCAAGAAGTGTTTTGAGAGGAAATACTTGACTAAGAGATACTATGACAAGAAAATGAAGGATTTCTTTGAACTCAATCTTGGGAGTATGGCCATTTATGATTATGAGAGAAGGTTTTTAGAACTGTTGAAGTATGTCTCTTTCATCAAGGTTGAGACAGTCAAAATTCAAAGGTATTTGAGTGGATTTCCATCATTCACCAGTGACAAAATACAATATGATGATCCCAAGACATTGGAAGAGACCATAGGGCGAGCTAAATGCCTATATGATCACTAGAAAGCAAGGCCAACTTTTCAAAAGGCTTGGGAAGATAAAAATAAATTCAATATGGATCATAGGAATAAGGGATCTAAGCCACCATTCTTTATAAATAATCCATAGGGAAAACAAACGCCTAAACAACCTAGAATGTTTGACACAGGGAGTCAAAGCACAAGGTAACCACCTATTCAATGTTAGGGTTGTAAAGGAGATCATATGTTCAGAGATTGTCCTCACAGAGGTGAAAAAGGAAGGGATTTTCACAATGTACAGCAAGATGAAACAGTGGAGGACATGGGTAGAAATGTGCCAAGTATCTATGCAACCCTGGAAAACAAGAAAGCAGAGTATCAGTCCCACATGATTGAAGTGGAAGGTATGATCAACAACCAAACCATTGCTATTTTAATTGATTCAGGAGCTAGTCATAGTTATATAGACCCTAAGATGCTGGAAAGTTTGCAATTGCCAAGAAGCAAGCATGGGAAATCTTGGTTGGTGCAGCTGGCTACAGGAGCCAAAAGAAAAGTTAATGAGATGGTTAAGTCATGCCTCATGGACATGAATGGACTAAACATCAAGGCATATTCGAAAATCTTTCCTTTAGGTTCCTATGACTGTCTAATTGGGATGGATTGGTTGGACCAACATCATGCTCTCCTAGACTGTCATAAAAAATCATTTACTTGCTTGGATGAGAAAGGGAAACTAAGGCAAGTGCAGGGAATTCCTAGGGCAGTAACCATTAGAGAAATTTCAGCATTGTAGCTGAAGAAATGTTACAGAAAAGGGTGTCAAATATTTGCAGCTCATATGGAAGAGACACCTAAGGATAAGGTGCCAAATTTGGAATATTATGTAGTCCTGAAAGAATTTGAAGATGTATTCAAGGAGGTACCAGGACTACCCCCAAAGAGAAACATTGATTTCTCGATAAATCTAATGCCTGGAGCAGCTCCAGTGTCAAAGACTCCTTACAGAATGAGTACACTAGAATAGAAGGAGTTGCAAATGCAGCTTGAAGAACTTCTGAAGAAGGGGTATATATGCCCAAGTGTGTCACCTTGGGGTTCCCTAGTCTTGTTTGTGAAAAATAAAGATGGAACATTAAGATTGTACATTGACTTCATATAGTTGGATAAAGTAATTGTTAAGAACAAGTACCCTCTGGCAACGATTGATGATCTCTTTGATCAATTGAAGGATGCAAATATATTTTCAAAGATAGATCTCAGATCAGGATACCATCAGGTAAGGATTAAAGAGGAAGATATAAACAAGATTTCCTTTAGTACAAGGTATGGTCATTATGAGTTCACAGTGGTTCCATTTGGGTTGTCAAATGCACCAGTTGTTTTCATGTGCTTAATGAATGGTGTTTTCCGAGAATATATAGACAAGTTTGTCATTGTATTTTTGGATGACATTCTTATATATTATAAGTTAGAGGAAGAGCATGAACATCATTTGAGGATGGTGTTGCAAGTATTAAGGGAGCATCAGTTGTATGCCAAATTGAGTAAGTGCTCATTTTATCAGAAACAAATTCATTATTTTGGGCATATCATTTCAAAGGAAGGGATAACAGTGGATCCTGAGAAGATAGAAGTCATTAGAGAATGATCAGCGCCAAAGAATGTGACAGAGGTGAGATCATTCATGGGTCTTTCAAGCTATTACAGGAGATTCATTGAAGGATTCTCTAAGATTGCACACCCAATCACTTCCTTGCAAAGAAAGGGTGTGAAGTTTCAATGGACACTAGATTGTGAAAAGAGTTTCCAACACTTGAAACAATTATTGACAAGTGCTCCAATACTAAGGATTGCAGACCCAAATAAAGACTTTATTTTATGCACAGATGCATGTAATGAAGGACTTGGTGGAGTCCTCACTCAAAATGGGTTTGTTATATTCTATGAATCAAGGAAGTTGAAGGAGCATGAAAGACAATATGCCACTCATGATTTGGAGTTGGCAGCCATAGTGCATGCCTTGAGGAAATGGAGACACTACCTCATGGGGAAAAGGTTCAAGCTAAGAAAAAACCACAATGGTCTGGAATATTTATTTGATCAGCCAAATCTAAATGCTAGGCAAAGCAGATGGTTAGAATTTCTAAGTGAATATGACTTTGATATAAAGCATATCAAGGGGAAAGAAAAAAAATTGGCTGATGCACTCAGCAAAAGAGTACATGAATTGCATGCTACAACCATTAGCATGTACCAATCAGATTTGAAAGACAAAATTATCGAAGCTGCCAAATCAGATTTGCAATACAAGGAATTAGTGGCAAAATTACAACAAGGTAATTTGCAACAAAAAATTGAAGAATACAAGCTAGATAACGAGGAAATTCTTATGTATAGGGGCATAATTTTTGTACCAAATTCTAATGAATTGAAAAATATGATATTGGGAGAAACGCATAATGCACATTATGCTAGGCACCTAGGATATCAGAAAACTATTGCAACTGTCAAGAGCCAATATTATTGGCCAGGCATGAATAAATAAGTAGCATATTTTATTGCCAGATGTTTGGAATGTCAAAAGGTAAAGGTTGAGCATAGACACCCAGCTGGATTGCTACAACCATTACCCATTCCTTAGTGGAAATGAGAAGTTGTAACGATGGATTTCATTACCAAACTGCCTAGAACAAAAAAGCACCATGATTCTATCATGGTAGTGGTGGATAAGCTTACTAAAGCTGCCCATTTTATTCTAGTTAAGCTCACTCACAAGGCAACAAACATTGTTGATGTTTATATGAAATAAATTGCTAGATTACATGGCATACCCAAGACAATTGTGTCTGACAGAGATCCAAAATTTACCTCAAAATTTTGGAAAGGGTTATTTAATGGATTTGGAACAAATTTGAATTTTAGTACAACCTATCATCCGGAATCAAATGGACAAACAGAGAGGGTGAATCAAGTGATTGAATATATGTTGAGGATGTATGTGATGGATAAACCGTCAAAATGGGAAGGCTACCTACACTTGGTAGAGTTTGATTACAACAATGGATACCAAGAATCCCTAAAGATGAGTCCATTTGAGGCACTTTATGGAAGAAAGTGAAACACTCCAGTAAGTTGGGATAACCCAACAGACAGAGCAGTGGTTGGACCAGATTTTCTCAGGGAAATGGAAGAGAAAATGATAAAAGCAAAGAAAAATTTAAAGGTTGCCCAAGACAGGCAGAATGTTTTTTGCTGATAAAGGTAGAACTCACAGGGAATTTAATGTGGGAGACCATGTATCTTTTGAAAGTAAAAGCTAACAGAAGTTCCCTAAAGTTGGGAAACTGTTCAAAGTTGGCATCTCGTTATTGTTGGCCATTTGAAATCCTAGAGAGGATTGGTCTAGTTGATTATATGATTGCATTGCCTGCATATATGTATGTTCATAATGTATTCCATGTATCATTTCTAAAGAAAAATATACTTGATGCTAATCATGTTATTGATTGGAATGTGATTCAGGTGGAGCAAGAAGGTTCTTTCCGAGTGCATCCGATGCACATTCTGGACCGAAAAATCAAGCATCTCCGGAATCGATTCATAGGGCTTGTAAAGTTCTAATGGACCTGGTACAGTCCTGAGGACGCTACTTGGGAGCATGAGGATGCAATATGGGAAGAATACCCACATCGTTTTGAGGATTTTTGAAAATTTTGTTGTATATGGGTACATGATGCACTGAGGACAGTGCATAAATAAGGGGAGGGGATTGGAATATCCCTCAGTTGAACCCAATTGTAAATGTAATGTAAGTGTACTTAAGCTGGTGAGTTGTTCAGACATCATTTTTGTAATGCATCTTTCATGGCATAGTGCGCACATGTACTTCACAGTAAAATGATGTAGTGTGCACATTCCCGGATACCGCGCATAGTAACTAAAGTGTGCGCAATATGGAGGTCAGCGAGCCTTGTGTATATGATATGTGTTATAGGCTAGTGAGCCAGTTATTATAAGCTGGGATGCTTATGTTTTGGAATTAGGCCAGAGCGCCTAGATGTTAAAGGCAGTGCACCTATTTTGTATATGTCTCATGATTAACATAAAATACATCGTTGCGTGCAAACGCACTATGATAAAAGAGATGGGGGACTAAACTCCACCAATTAGGGAAAGGGACAACCAAAATTTAAGGGAAAGGGCTAAGATAGAGAGCTTAAGCCAAAAAGGAATATTATATTAATATTTCTTAAAACATAAAGTATGGATAATTATTTTATGCTAAGTTCTAAAGTTAGGGCCAAGTAGACCAAAGTAGCTCCCAACATGACAAGTGTCAAGTTGGGGACATGCATACATAACATGGGGACTTAGTTCATTTGGGGACACCCCCCACCATTCTTACCATCATCTCTCCCATGATTCCTTGGAGCATCCATCCATGACTCCATGACCATTTTTCACTCATGCAGTCTGTTATCCTTTAGAAATTCATTTCACTGTACCAGAACTGTATCCATAGCCATATCTGTTTGTGTAGCTGGTTATCTTCGGAGATGGACTGAAGAAGCGGGTTGTCAAGCTCGTGAGAAATTCTCTGAGTGAGATAATTGCCGGGAATTGATTTCTTGAAGGTGCTAAAATACAACTATAGGGCTCAGAGACTTCCTATCTGGCCTGTTGTTGAAGCTCAGAAAGGAAGTGGGGCAGCCGAAGGACTATTGAGCAGAGAAGGGGCACACTTCCAGGGGTGGGACATGCATGTGGGGAATGAGGGACTATAGGCTGTCAGTAGAGTGAGCATCTGAGATGGAGTCTTTCCTGTTGTCTATGAGCCTATAGACTGGTTAGGAATTCCTTTACCCGAGTGGAGTTTAGTCCCAGCTCGGGGGTGACTCACTGTTGAGAGTGATGAACAGTGTAGTCTAAGTCTGGGAGGTTCGTGGATGGCCTGCACATAGTTGGTGACATTCTTACCAAGATAAGTACCAATTGCGTGACAAATTTACATGATGCATTGTTATTTACGTGCTTATTTTATGAGTTTATCATATGTGTGGTTATAACCGTCTGGAAGTTTTTGGGTATTTCCTGTATATGCTGCATGTCTATTTTTACTGTTATTGTCATGTGAATTCATGCCAATGCATAATATATTTGTCTGTTACGTTATATATATGAATCTTCCGCAAGAGTGTTGTATGTGTATGTTTTAAATGCATGCAGTTAGATACAATTTATGTGGCATAGTTCAGTTGGGTGTTGGGTATGTCACAGTATGTTCTGCAGTGAGAGAACGAAAGTGTTCCCTCATGTAGCGTGGCCCAACCATGGGTGACTGGGGACGTTACAACTTCATTAAGAGTGGTCATAAATAAATTAAGATTCTAATAATAATAATAATAATAATAATAATAATAATAATAATAATAATAAAACTTTGACAAAGTACCTCAAATTCAAAGAGAAAGGTATCTAGATATTCAATACCCATGCCATGAAAATTGGGCAGAGTAGAAGGTGTAGATTTTAAGCTTGTACAATTATTTACTACAAACAAATTCTCAATAAAAATAGAAAAGATACAATGACACACACACACATTACACAAATATTTTTACCCTAGAAACCCAAACCGGGAAAACCAACAACCTGTTTACACTCGCACCTCTAATATTCTATTCATCATATTTTTCATTTTTTACAATACAATATACATATAGGATCCCACAACATCCAAAACCGTAATCCATTGACCCAGATTAGTCAACAACCCTAATTCCTTAACCAAAATTAGAAAACCATCGACAAAAACAATGTGCCAAAAATGGACCAAAAACGTTTCTCGGGGCCTCTCACCCCCGAACCCATGCAACCCTCCTGACCAAGGGGTGAAAAGTTCCCCCCATGCCCCCTTTGCTCCCATATCAGTGTACAATACATGAGATCAATTTTACAAAGAATATAACACATAGTCAACAATGTAGGGCAACAATACCCATAGATCCTCTACACCAAGAGAAATTCTCAGTGCTCACAGATTTTGTTAATTAATCTACAATAGTCTCCAAAGCATCTACCTTCATCAACAACACATTGTTTTCAACCATGTTTCTCACAAAGTGATATTGAGCATTAATATGATTTGTCTTTGAATGGTAAGATGGGTTCTTCAGCAGGAATATTTCACTTTGACTGTCACAATCTATCCTTACAACTAGTTGTACCAACCCAATACCTGAAAAAAATCTCAGTAACCATACTTATTCCTTTCTTTCATGAGTGGCTACCATGTATTCAACTTCTGTAATTGAGAGTGCGACTACCAACTGTATTTTTCTCATCCAACTGATTTCTCCTCCAAACAATTTAAACACATACACACTTGTATATATTCTGTGATACAGATCTCTAGCCCAGTATGAATCAACAAAGCCATGCATGTCCAAAAATCTGTCCAATGCAGGTCTTCCTTCATAGCAAAATCCATAACTAGTAGTGCTACACAAATACCTAAAAACCCTATGTAATGTTGTTCAATGTTCCTTCTCTGGTTTTGCATATACCTTCTCAAAACTCCCACTACATGTGCACTTTTTATTCTAGTACAGACCATTGCATAGATAAAAATTGCAACCACATTGGCATATGGAACACAAGACATGCCCTCTTCCTCTTCATATGTCTTTGGACACTGATCCATATAACTTTACACCCACAAGAATAGTAACCTTGACCGATTTACATTTATGCATATTAAACCTATGCAATATTGTCTCGACATATTTCCTTTGATTTCACTAGAGTTTCCTATTTTCCCGATCTCTTTTAATTTCCATGCCCAAAATGAAATTTACGGCACCAAGATCCTTCATGTCAAATTTAGAGGACAACTGAGTTTTCACATCTTGGATAATCTCCTTGTTTTTTCCTATCAACAACATATCATCCACATACAAGACCAAATAAAAAAGATGTTCACCAATTAATTTGAAATACACACATTTATCCAATTTGATCCTCGTGAAGCCAAGTCCAAACATATAAGTATCAATTTTTTGATACCATATCCTTGGTGATTGCTGAAAAAAAAACCAAGTCTAAAGGGTATATGGAGGAGTGATGAAGCAATATTGGTTTGAGTAAGCGGTTTTCCTACAAATATAAGAGGCTATAAATCATCATAAGGAGCTCATTTTTAGGGTTGTCACATTGGGAAATTTAAGAGTATCTTATACCTGAGTTGTTTGATCAATATCCCCTTAGCCATAAAGAATTTTCAAGGTTGCATGCTTTAAGAGATTCATCCCTTAAATTATGCTTTAGTCTGTGCTTATTTTCTTTGTATGTGCTCTTGTAAAATCCATCCCTCTCATCTCATGGCTTCTTTTATTATATCCCCATTAATAAAAGCTTGAGCAACAAGTTTTATGACATGTTTAGTGTTACTGCATGTTATTTAGCTTAGGATACTGAAGTGATTTCCTCCGAATGTATGACCACTTCTTGGCATTTTTTCTTGTATTTAATGATGTGCAGAGGGTACCTCTATGGATTTAAATATATGAAATTGTTTACTATTTGATGCATGATTTAATGATCTTGTACAATTGTTAGAACTGATGAATTCTTAATTGCTTGGTACATTATTCTTTCCATTGATTGAGAGATTCACCTTAAAGATGCCTCACATGTTTATTTTGTATTTCTTCTAAATCCATCCCTTCTCAACTTAAACTCAAATTGTCTAAATCACTCGTAGACAAATGCTCTTAAGGTTGAATGTTTCAATATTTGGTCTTGGATTTTTTGAGGGTTGAAAGTTCTATGAGAGAAAGAGAAAAACTTACCCAAACATTTCCATAATTTTTGTTGTTATCAACATGGATTTAAGTATCTCTCTAAGTCTTATCCCCTAGGATACCTCGCCATAGTTCCATTGAAATCCTGGAACATCTCAAGGGACAACATCCAAAATGGCACCATTGCTAGGGAATGGAATTTGAAGATACCTTTCCTCAGGGATACACAATCAAAAGATCTAATACTCAAGGGTGAATGAGTTTCAAACACATGGTTGTTGATTATTTAACCTGGTGACTCCACAGAAAGAAGATCTGACATATAAAGAAATATATACCAGAAGTAACCCATATTTTGAGCGTACTCTAGTATAGTCATATACAGAGAAGCTTGTGACCTGGAGAAATCTCCGAGAACATCAAATATCTTCATCTTCAGGTAACCCTGATTTAGGGAATTCTCCTTATATTGTTCATGTTGGTAGTAATTTCCTTGAATTAATTGATATACCAGTTGATTCATGTTCTTCATCTAGGCTAGCTCTCAAACCCCTCATAGAACTACCAAATTTCCCCCTAGGATTATGCCAAGAAGCAAGCTCTTCCTTCAATCCCTTTCTAAAAAACACTATTAACAATCCATCTATCGAATCCCATAACTATATGCTGCAGAATATTGTCGCCAATTTAGGAGGAGGAAGAGCTGGGGGAAATCAACCTCCCCCACCACATTTAAACCCTTGGGTCATGGATAGATTTGTCCCTTTAAATCTGTGTTCCCATGTTCATGACCTCCCTGAAAACTACTTGAAGTTGTTACCCAAGTACAATGGTGAACCAACCCCATCTGTTGAAGAACACCTAGGATCCTTTCAGGATTTCTCTGACAACTCATTCGTGGAGCATGACGATGTCTTCATGAGGTTGTTTATCCAAACCCTAGAGGGATATGTTCATAAATGGTTTAGAGAACCCCTTACAACCTCTATTGACAGTTGGCAGGCTCTTGAATCTACATTTATGAAGTAGTGGGGGGAAATGAGGGACAACCTATATTACTCGAACGAGTTTGGCTCCCTCAAGAAGAAATAAAATGAGTCTGTTTTGGATTTCAACAAAATTTTTAACAAGCTTTAAAAAAATATTCCTAAAGACATAAATCCTTTGTAACAAGCAACTAAGGTCACATACGTTCGGGATTTTTATGCAGACTTTCCATGGTATTAAGAGAAAGAAGAGATTCCAGTCTGCTGATAATTTAAGATGATACAATAGATAGTGAAGGAAATATGATGCATCAGGAAATATAAAGAAAAGGTATAATCAATCAGACAAGAAGAAAATTAAAGAAGACTATGGTCCTTTAGACCCAGCCAAATATTCTCATGAAGCCTAAATGGATGAGACGTGTAGACTAATTGGAAATTTGACAAATAAGATGTCTAAATTTTAGATGGAGAATGGTAATGTAAACAAGTTTCCTCAATAAGGAGGGGTGAGGAACCCTAACTAGTTTAGGAGGCCTTTCAATCCCCAACTCATGAGGAGAGAAAGAAGAAATGATGAAAAACCTATCCATCCTCATGTGAGATATAATAACAGAAACAATCTGATTGAGGAAGAAACAAATGAACGATATGTTGAAACTCTAGAATAAATGCACATGTTACAAGGGGAAAACAATACCATGCATCTAACTCAATACGATTATGAATATTCCCTCAACACCAGGAAGAATACCCCTAAAGATGGATTCAACGAAGAATTATTTTCCTCTGTTTAGTACAAGATGTTTTTTTATGCATTGCAGGCTGAGATGCACATGGAATATGATCTCATACATAGATAGAAATTATCCAACTAGGATAGCCAACCCCAACTTAAGAAGTCTATCCCAATTCTTTATATGGATAGATTCAAATAATTAAAAATTACTAGCAAGACTAAATAAGCTGGAGAATATTCAAAGATAGAAGAAAAAAGGTAAAGGAACTTAAGTGATCCGGATTATTTTCGGCATGAAATGAGAGCGGAGATATAATAGAGAAATGCATAGAGATATTACAGATATTCAATAATATAACAGAAATGTATCAGAGATTCAACCATAAACACAGATATACAGTAATACACGATTTCTATTAATCAAAGAAATGTACAGAGACTGTAAAATACAGAGTGAAAGACTCGCTAGAATGGTGGCAGCTTATCTCTGAGAAGAGATGTGACGGCTACTTGCATTTGCAAGAAGATGATTACAATGAGGCTCTGAAGGCCCTTTTACAATAAACAGGAATGCCAAAAGTCCTAGACATCCAAAAACCTAACCCTAGGAGATGAAGCGCCAAAAGTCACGTGGGCCCCGTTTGGGTAAGTGAGTACATCAACTTCCCGGGGTCGTAACTTTTGCATACGATCTCCATTTTAGGCGTGTGATAGCTCGTTGGAAAGGTATTGTCGAGGAGATTCATTTTGGGGGCTCAATCATTTCTTTGGCTATCATTGAGAATCTCGATCTCGAAAAACCTTCATTTGGACCCTCAAAATGGCCCTGGAAGTTAAAACCTGCTAAAAATAGTAAATTGCCAAAATGGCCAGAAAACTGTTTTGAGCCATTTGGAAAAGGTGGGTGGGAATCGATATCCACTTGGATGAATCCTCCCTCCTTAGGAAGAAATGGTCTCCATTGCGTTGAGTTCTTGGGGGAGAGGGAAAAGAATTTGTTGAATCTGCATCTTGGTGAGTTGGTTGTCTTGCTGGAGAAGTCGTGCTGCTTAGTTTGTGGAAATCTGTCACGAACCTGTGGCTGGAAGGTTTGGACCTTTTAAACCAGTATGGATATTTTATATGACTATGTGCAGAAGGAATCTTCGTGCTTTGCTGCAACCTTGTCGACCTGCTTCTGTTGGATAGAAGGTGCTTGGGCCGAAGCTGTGGTGGCTGCAGTATCCTTCTGTTCACCCTTTGAACAG
>ML782394.1:437728-451086 GCA_009831015.1 Picea engelmannii | reverse complement strand
TGGGGCAGTAGTTGGAACTACCTCTGGTATCCTGTAGAGATGACCCCCCAGAGTAATAATGATACTACGGGGTCGAGACTCATAGATAGCATGGCGTTTCCACATATATGGTTGGCCCAAGAGAACATCACAGACATCCAGTGAGGCAAAATCACATAATACCTCATCCTTGAAGGGTTGGATGCCGTATGACAATCGACACTGCTAGCTGACACGAAGATCTCGTCATTGGCGAAGCCACCCAATGCTGTATGGTTGCGGGTGTGGTGTTGTCGACAATCCCAACTGTTTGACGACCTCTGCTGAGATGAGGTTCTTCTGGCTTCCGCTATCAACAATAAAATGCAGTGAGGTCCCCTTCACCCACATATGTGAATGAAAAACGCGCTCCCCCTCTTCTGGATCTGTTGGTTCCTCTGGTTGAATTGTTGCGGTCGCGATAATAGCAGTGGGGTTTGCGTCGATGATATGTCTTTTACCCGTATTTTCAGAATCAGATTCTGAATCTGGGTTCGGCTCCTTGTCTTTGATCTCGGCCACCAATGACTATTTTGAGCGACATTCATCGGTGTTGTGCCAGGGGCTTTTGTGGAAATCACACCATTTTCCGGTGTCCTTCTTTGTATTCCCATGACCCTTCTTTTCCTGTGTCTTGGACTGGTTTTTGGGAGACTGTTTGTTCGGGCTGTCTTTGTCATACTTTGGTTGTTGCGGATTTGCAGACCCGAATTCCCGTTTGTTCTGGTGCTTAAATTTCTGCTCAATTTTAACAGCATATCGATAAGCAACACCAAGTGATGAGATGTCCAGAAAATCCATTTCAGTTTGGATGTATCTGTGTAGAGCCCCACGGTATTTCAAAACCAAATGTCGCTTGGAGTCTTTGATACCTAGCTTGGTGTGCAAGGTATGGAAGGTATTAGTGAACTCCAAAACTACTTGGCCCCTCTCTTTCCGCAGTGTGGTCCATCTCATGTACTGGTCCTCATAGTTGCCAACAGGGTAATACTGTTCTTTTACCGCATCCACAAAAAAATCCCAAGTGGGATCGGCCCCATATATTCCAGACTCCTCTGTGGAACTTTGCTCCCAGTAAGTTTCCCATGAATGTTTGACCTGGGGGAGATCCTTAAGGAGTGTGAAGGTGATCTTTTCCTTTTCTGAAAAATTGTGAACAGAGAAATAACCTTCTAGCAGATTTAACCATTTATCTAGCGCATCTGCATCTATTTGACCTTCAAATATGGGAATATCAAAATTAACCTGTACCTTGAAAGGTGAGGTGCCTCCAAAGTGGTCGCTTGATGAAGATGCACCTGATGCTATCGGCAGGCGTTGAAGGACGTGGGAAAAATTCTCCATCATTTCGTCCCTCTGTCGCGTGAGAGCTTGCTCAAGCAACAGACTGATAGGATCGTCTGCTCCATCATTTTTGTTTCTTCCACCATTGAGGGTTTCTTGGGTGTGTGAGAGAGATTGTCCTCAAGAGAGACAAGCTCGAGACCCAACTTGCTATACTCGGACCTCGTCGGGGACATGCACTGAAAAACGATCAAGAGAAGCCTGCTCTGATACCACTGATCCAGATTATTTTCGGCATGAAATGAGAGAGGAGATATAATAGAAAAATGCACAGAGATATTACAGATATTCAATAATATAACAGAAATGTATCAGATATGCAACCATAAACACAGATATACAGTAATACATGATTTCTATTAATCAAAGAAATGTACAGAGACTGTAAAATACAGAGTGAAAGACTCGCTAGAATGGTGGCAACTTATCTCTGAGAAGAGATGTGAGCAGTTCCATTCCTTATGTTTGAGCATGTATGGTCTTTGGTTTGAGCACATCTAACACTTGCATTTTGATCTCCTCCTTGATCATTTATGCACACTCTGCCTATGTTTTCTCCATGTTCTTCTTTGCCTACTCTTCCTTCACAATGACCTACGCTACTAGCTCTTGGAAAGGTTCCATTTGAGCTTGTTGGTCCTTTTTCTCCATCTGCGCAACTAATAGCTCTTCCTGCAGCTTCTTCATGTCTTGCATTCCTTTGAGGTGCTCAATGATATTCATCATTTTCTACCTCTACTTGAGGTCTTGGATGGATGTGCTTATCTTTTCCTCTTCCTGGTCCCAATGCTGAACCTGTTGATCTTCTTCTATCTTTGTCCATAGTTGCACTTCCCTATCAAACAAGTCGACAACTGCACTGACTTGTTGTTCTATTTCATCAATCTGTTCGACTACTTCTTGCTTCCTTTGTTCCTTCATCTCTGGTGGAGTGGTAGGAATGAGTTGTTCCCGGAGGTTCTTGATCTCTTTCATGTATTGATCAATTGTTTTCACAATCTAATCAATTTTCTATGTTGTTGTGGGCTCTTCTCTTTGCGTTCTTTTTGGAATTATGTCATAGGTTGTAGCCACTCCCTGCTCGAGCCTATATGTATGATGTTTCTTGTCTTTGGTCTCGAGCTTGACTTTCTCGAGCACCAACTCCATCTCCTCTTTTTTGTCCTTTGTGTGCTACAACTCTATTGCGTCTGTTCGTGCACACGACTGCACCTCCTGCATGACACTGACTTGCGGTTTGTATAGTTCTTTGGTTGGTATCCGATCCATTACCAACTATATCTGTGCTAGATATTTCAAGGGTGTCTGGGCTGCAATATCATCTATGCGCAACATGTTGGGTGTAATGTGGAAGGTCAGGCTCATCTGTGCTATATTCTAGATCATCTCATGTTCGCTCAGCGCAGCCTTGGATCCTGCTTCTGATGCTGCAGGGAATGAATCTATTCATATGTCTGCCCTCAACGCTTCTCTGATATGCTCTAGGACTTGCCTTATGTTGGCCAACTCATCCTGAATTCAGTCTCTTTGGTGTTGGGCATATTCAAACTCCTCAATTGCCTAGTCCTGGACTCTTTTGGCCACAAGGTTCGCGTCATCCTCAATGATTGTATATTCTGTCAGATCCTTGTGCACCTTGGAATTTTTTTGTGCACCCCCAATGTGTGTGATCAACCTCTTGGTCTAGTCTTGTTCTTGTGGGGTAGTAATCGATGGGGTTCCTTGTGCTATCGCAACACCTTTTTCTGGTTCTTTCGGTGCCTAGGTGGTGTCCTTTTTCTCGGCCTAAGTACCTTTCTTTGTCACACCCCCCTTATTTTTTTGTGTCGGCTTCTGACTTGGATTTGGATTCTTAGGAATAGCTTTATCCATGAAAGGTGTCTGATCTTGCCCTACATCATCCTCCTTACCTGTGGGCATCTCTTGAGTGAGAACTGGAATTCTCCAGTCATATTGTTAATCCTTGATTTCCATCTCGACGTCTTCTTCCTTGACGGAGTATCACAATTGTAGCCATTCCTTCTTGGGATATCTTCGCACTTGGATCCATATGGTGTGCCTAGTCGCTTTGAAGGTGGCGATGTCCCGATATTGCATGAACACTTCTGGATTAATTTGCCTAGTGTTGGAAATGTTTTCTTAGAGGTCATTGTAATACCCTGCGAACATGCTTGAATTTTTACTTATGAATTTGGGGTCCGAAGTGATCCCCAACGATGTGTACCGCGTTGCGTGGAAACGACTGGTCCGCTTGCAAAAGTATGTGTATTGGGGCTCCCTCCATCTGATCAAGGAGATCAACATGAGTTTCCAAGAGTAATGAAACTTTGTCCCGAGGTCCTGTGCATCTCTGCAGTCCTCAAGGAATAGGTTTAATAAGCACGGGGCCCGACTGAGCATAGTTTCCTCAGCGCACTATGTTGCAACCACGACGACCTTGGCAGGGACTTCCTCCTTGTGACACTTCTTGTGAAACTTGCAAGCCATGAGTTTGGTGGCCAGCCTTATTGTTGTGTCACTGGTGCACTTGATGATGATTCTACAAGACCCTCTCTATGTGCCATATGTCTTTTTCATCTCCTCTGCCAATGCCTTTTCCTTTGTCTTGTCATCGAGGTACTCGATGAGATTCTCCCCCCGAGATAGAAGACTTGTAATATAAGAAATGAGCTCCACGTATATAGATATAGGCTCTTCCACCCATAGATACCCTTCATGGGTGACTACCATCATCTGCTTAACGTAGTTGTTTACGTCGCGGCCCCTTCCAAAATGTGGGATATCCAACATGTTTAGAATTCCAGTGTTGGCCAATCCGGTTGCCCACTATTTTGGTTGCAAAATTGGATCATCGAAGGGTCCTGTACCCACATTGTCAAGGTAGAACTGCCTTGAAAATTCATGGAACTTGTCCACGTCGACCACATTGTGATCCGAGTAGCGTATTTTTTCCATGCATCCCAAAATTTTAGGCGTGGCTTGCACCCCTTCCGGAATGCGCAGAAAGACTATGGTTGTTACAGCCTGTATGCGCGGTGATGTTGCTATGGGATGTTTTCCCTTTCGCTGTGGTGGTTGAATCGAGGTTCCAACCTCCTATTTTCTATCATCGGTGTATGCCTCTGGACGACCAATAACATCTTCTACTATCCCCTCTTATTGCTTCTCCAACTCTGCTGTGTGTGACCATCCTGACGCAACTGATTCTATTTGGTTTGGGGCTGTCCCATTTACCCTCGGGGCCTCTTTAGTGTGTTCAGGGTGCAAAGGATTTCCTGTGTCCTTGTCCTTCTAGCGTTGTCCCATTTCCATCATATCAATGTAAATGCCAACCACTTTTGTTGGTTGGGTTTCCTCCACCACGGGTGTGGGGCTCGTTGATTCCACATTGGCTGAGGGAATTTCGTCCAAGTTGAAAAATTCAACAGTCTGTGTGGGTTATTCTTCCATTCCCTGTGGATGTTGTGGTACTTTGTGATGGCTTCGAGGTTTTCTGTAGGCCTGGATTGATGCACCTAGATTGGGTGGTGCCATGGTGGTTAAGGTTGATTTATGTCGAGCTAGTTTGCTCTGTATCTCTTGCTAAATCGATCTCTGCTCCGTATACTCTCTCGCTCCGTGATTTCACAATTTCACAATAACCCTTATGTTACCCACGTGCCTTCCTTATATAGCAAGTGTCATGAAGCTTCTCGGAGAAGCTACCCGGGCTTTGGTTTAAATGAATTGGTGCTTCCCGCGTACGTGAAATTCAATTCCCTTGATGCCGCCAGTTGGCGCGATTATTGAGAAGTCGCTTCGAAATTTATTTTCATTCAATTTTGATAGACGCTGCCAGTTGGCATCTTTTTTCCGTAACTGCCCTTTTTCCAATTTTCGCCTTTTTCTGATCGTTAGTCCTTTTTCTGGCACAATAAGTATTCAAAGTGCACAGTGTGTTGTTTGGTCAGTGCATGTGGACATTTAATTTTTGTCGTGCTAATTATATTTTAGATGCGTGTTGTCTTTCGGTGTCTGGCGCGGTAACCCCCCTGTTGTTGCACGCAGTCCTTTGTTGTCTGGCACAATCTCTCTCTTTTTTTTAATAACTTTCTAAGTGCTAGGAGGTCGACTGTCCCTATATAGTTTCATTCGAATCCCATTGATCATTCCTCTGAGTTCTCTTCCTCCCAAATCCTTCAATTGTACAACTTTCCCATCTGTGACAGTCTTTACTTCATATGGTCCCAACCAATGCATTCAAAATTTTCCTAGGTGCTTAAGAGATTTATTGTCGTACACCAAGACTAGGTATCCCTCCTTGAAACTTTTCCTTTTGATATGTCTATCATGCCGAGATTTGTCCCTTGCTTTCTGTACCTCTTGGTGAAACCCTACTAGAATCCTATCTTCTTCCATGAGCATTAGCTGACTTAGACTTTCTTGTACCGTGCCTCACTCTGTCATGTTAGTAATTGCTGCTACGCGCAGACTAGGTACCAAATATTCTAATTGCACCATTGCTTCTTGTCCATACACCAATCTGAATGGTGTCTGTCCTGTCAATTTTTTACATGTAGTCTTGTATGCCCACAATATTGCTGGTATCTTCGAGTCCCAATCTTCCCTATTGACATTGCATATCTTTGTCAGTGCATTCTCTAGGATATTATTAAAGGCTTCTACTGTTCCATTTGCTTGAGGATGATATGGTGTACTCTTTTTATGATAGACTTCAAACTCCTCAATCATAGCCTTAATAGTTCTATTAATGAAGTGAGTGCCTTGGCCACTCATCAAAATCCTTGGGCATCCAAATCTAGTGATCACTTTCTCAAATAAGAAGTGTGTTGTTGTCTCTGTGCTGCAATCCTTTACTGGTGTTTCTTTTTCCCATCTTGTTAAGTACTCTATCATAGTAATAATATACCTTACTCTTGACCTCTTTGCTGGTGGGTTAATTGGTCCCACAAATTCTATTTCCCATTTGTCGAATACCTGCAAGGTTACTTGTGGCCTTAGGGGAATCTCATTCCATCTATTAGGTTTACGAACCCTCTGACATACATCACATCTCTAGTAGTAGTCCTTTGAATATCTGTGAACAATTGGCCACCATATTCCTACGTTCAATACCTTCTGCGCGATAGCTTTGATTTCATAATATCTTCTTTCTATTCCCTCATGGGCCTCTGTTAAAATCCCAGGTCTTTCCTGTTTTAGCACACATCTTCTAAAGATGTTGTCTGCACCCATATTGGATAAGTTTCCTACAATCAATTGATAGTCTGCAGCTATGAATACCATATTTTTCTTCTGTGTAGTGTTGAATTCTTGTGGTGCAATCCTTGTACTCAAGTATTGAATGATGTCAGAAAAATATTCATCATCTACTTGGATTGAAAATAACTGTTCATCAAGGAAGTTGTCCTCTAGATTCATAGGGTCCTCTCCATTGGTGATCCTTGATAGGTGTTCAGGTCCTACATTCAACTTCCTTGGTTTGTCTATCACTTCAAATTCAAATTCCTGGAACAACAATAACCATCTACAAATTCTCCCCCCCAACACTGGCTTGTTAACTAGGTATTTGAGATCTGAATGATCTATAAACATCTTGAAATGTTTCCCAGTAAGTAATGTTTGAACTTCTGAAGTGCATAGACCATAGCTAGGCCTTCTGTTTCTGTGGTATTGTAATTCTTCTCTAACTCTAACAATTTTCTACTAGCAAATGCTATAGGATGGTCCAATTCCCCTGTTCGTGGTTGTACCAAAATAGCTCCAAGTTCTATAGCTGATGCATATACATGCACATGAAATGTCTTTTCCCAATCCATGAATACTATTATTGGTGCGGTTACCATCTTCTCTTTTAGTGTGTCCAATTCTCGCTGACAGTCCTCATTCCACTGGAACTTGCTATCTTTTCTCAACAATTTCTCCATTGGTGCAGTGATTTGTGCATACCCTTTTATGAATTTCCCATAGTATCCTATGTGTCCCAATGTTTCTCTTAACTGATGTACTCATTTTGGTGGTGGTAGATTAACAATTACTGCAATCTTGGTAGGATATACTAGCAAGCCTTGTTTGCACACTATATGGCCCAATAGTAACCCAAAAGGTGTTCCAAAGATGCACTTCTTGATGTTTAGCGATATTTGACACTACCTACATGATCTTTCAACAAACTGTAGACTATCCAATCATCCAGATATACCTCTAGAAACTGGTGGATGAGTTCTTTGAATGCAGCTATGACTACTCTGGAAAATATTGTTGGTGCATTCTTCATCCCAAAAGACATGAATGTGTATTGGTAGGACCCTGTCACATAACTACTACCTAAATCGGGTTTTTATGGTCTTCTGCCGGACCAGAACCCCTAATTAACCATGGAGGCCCAGCGTAAGCTAGCTCTTTCTCTCTCCTTCTCTGTTCCCATGTGATCGCGGGTCATGTTCGTGGTTCAATTTTAACGCAGTGTCTATTTGTATTTCGCGCCTCGACGCTACAGTAATGTCTAATCGTTTGACTCTGCAACCACCGAACCCTGTCAGGGTTAGTGACCGACCAATGGGGATGAATCCCTACAGGGTCAGCAAATGGCCAATAGGAACAAATCTCAACAGGGGTAGAGACCCACCAGTGAGAACAAGCCCCATCGTGCGGTTAAGTGGAATACAGGTGGAGAAAAGGGAAACTCGACACGGTAGTCGACATGACAGGAGGGGGGCCCCCACTTCACACGCCACACTATTCCGGGACCCCCCCCCATTAAAGGCAGAATGGAACGGGGGTTCCAGAATCCACTTGAGATCCGTTGATCATGATGAGTTAATCTTGACCGTTCGAGAGTTGCGTGTCCAATTTCGAACCCCCCGCCCCATTAAAGGCCGAATGGAAAGGGGGCTCTGAAATGAATCCTCAGCCGTAGATCTGAGCGGGTGGAATCTGGCCATCCAAATCTGCTCGCTACTTACCTTTATGCGCATTCGCGCCCCAACGCAAAGCTGACATCTCTACCTCACATCGGATGGTCTTCCTAGACCCAGGATCCTCCGAGAGGATCCTGACCATTCCACAGAGCCTGGCCACATGCTAACAACTCGAGGTTTATAAGTCTGGACTTCGGGGTTTGAGAGCATGGAGAAACATGTCCCTTTGGTATCCCAAATGCTGAAACGCCGAAGTGTTGAAC
Source organism: Picea engelmannii (assembly GCA_009831015.1). Lineage (NCBI taxonomy): Eukaryota > Viridiplantae > Streptophyta > Pinopsida > Pinales > Pinaceae > Picea > Picea engelmannii. The sequence continues at coordinate 442,541 of ML782394.1, read as the reverse complement.
GAACCTCAATCGGATATTAGCCCCTTGGGTTAAGCATTGGTCGATATGACCTCTTCCCATATGACTACAATCTTTCTTCTGTTAGGATTTATCAAGGCGAGAGCCCGACCTATTGTCAACAGGACTCTCGAATCCCCGATTTCTGGTTTCATGAAATGGGTGATCTGTTGACATGTGGCCTCCGTTAATCGGACGACTTATATCTATTCCGAGGTTTTTCGCCCCTACACACTGGAGTCTTAACCCTCGGGTAACTCCTGACATATCCAACGACTGTCAGGTTTTTCAGCCAAGATCTGACGGCTCATATTGGTTCCTACCCATGCATTCTTCCACGACTCCTTGAACGTAGACAAATTGACGGTCCAGATATTTCCATGGACCCTGGGGATCTACGATCCCAATTTCTTTGCTATCCACGAATACATAGAGAAACCCAATGGTAAGGCATTTAACGCCCCCTACTCTATCCTAATAATCTAATGGTCTTGAGTGACCACAGATTTCCCGATGAAATCTCATCTGTCGATTCGTTACTTCATCCTTATGCTGCCATCTCGAGTTTTTCAAGAGGGTCATTCCTCTTTGTGCAGTGTTACTAAGGCCTTACGCCTTCAACTCCTCTTTCCTGGTTCTTGATGGGCTTTTCAAGGAAGGCATCTCTATGGGGAGATTCACTCAGGGTACTATCTGAGGCAGATAAGGGTATCGTCCACCCGAGAACCAGGCATGAAGTCTGAATTAGATTAGTACGCATGTAAATAACAATTCATGAGGACATATGCCGTATATAGTCTCTTCCATACAAATATACAACTACTAGTACTGATCAAAACATCCTACATACATTCTTACAATGAATTCATTCATAGTTTCACAACTTATGGGCATAATCATCAGAATAAACATATATATATATATATATACTTCAAGATGCCAGAGGTAAAACACTTATCAAAACTAACACCAAGGGTTATGCAACTGCTGAGAGGGGTGCTCGTCTCCACCCAACCGTAGGCGTAGCGACTCCCAGCGGATTTACCACTAGCCACCCCCGAGCTGAGACCACGATGCTGTGAGACTGTGTCCCTGTTTTCCAGTGACCAAGAGCGAAGGTTGCAATCCTTCCTCTCTGCTATCACTCATTCTGCATATTGCCAGAATTCTCCCCTCGCATCCCCCCCAATCTCTTCTACCCCACGCCTTATCCTCTTGCGAGGTTGTGTGTGGCGCGATTACCCTCGCACTGGTCAGGACTGACGGCTCTACGAATGGGCGGTTCACCTCCCATCCCTCATTAAACCATCTACCTACCAGCCTGTGAGACATTTAATTCAGGGCCAGCGAGCCGCTTTTGGTTCTCCGGGCCAATGGAGTCCAAATACGGTATTAATTCTCAGTGGAAGTTAACGCCACCTTTCCAAGTGCCTTCCACCGCCATCGTGGTCTCTTTTTAGCACATCCCCTCTCAGCAGTTCTGCAATATAAATTCATAATGTTATTTACATTCATCGACCTTCTTCATAAGGTCCATTCACATCATACATTCACATTTTCATCATGCTTTAGAATGGTAATTCCTATATTAGGATTAATTACAAATTTGGGGGAAATAGGGTGTTACAATTCCCCCCCCCCTTAAAGGAACACCGTCCTCGATGTTCTTTCTCAAAACACATGTCATGCCTTTCTTATTCGACCACTTCAGAAGTCTTGATCTTCGTCATATTCCTTCAATAATTCATGGACAACAAGCACATTAATTCACAATTTTGTTCAAATTTCAAGAGAAAAAGAAAATTTCATATTCTTAGCACAATAATTATCTGTGTAGTTCGTGGATCTGTATCCACATGGTAATTTTGTTATCCATGCTCATTGTCCTCCTTGATGTACCCGTTGGATGCATAATTCCAATTCAATAGCTCACAAAAGCCATCATAATTTCATCTTTCTTTCCAAGGTTTTCCCTGCACGGGAAACTACCCATTGTGTGCATTATTCCAATAGTTTTCAAAAATTATTAAGGTCTCCTCTTCCTTGTGGTCACTCACCCTCCAGGCCCAAGCTCAGGCATCCCCTTCATTGTTATACAGTCCCTCGGGCGATCCATCTTTCCCTGCCAAGGTTTTCTCGCACAAGAAGAATTTTAGAGACTCTATCGAGTCTTACAGTCGAGGCGTCCCTCGTACTTGCTCTGCCAAGGCATCCCTCCGGCTGGTGTTACCTCAAAACAATTTTATTTTAGGCGATCATGAATCATCACAGGGTTTTCATGGATCAGTAGTAGCCATGTTCATCACTTTCAGCTTTGATAGCCTTCATCTGTTCCTTTCAGGACAAATCTTTACTTCTCACCTGTATCATAGGTACACAAGATTTCGTGAGACATCATCATAAATCCTAACTTTCATAATTTTATTGCAAACCTGTCACCCACATATTTATCAAGTCTCACGATTTGTTTTCATATTTGTCCTGCTCAGGAACCAGACTCATAATTATGGGACTTTCCTTCCCATAACATTTTTGGTCAGCAGGAAATTGCCCTTTCTTATGGGCTTACAACATTTCCATATCCAAGACTCCTTCTTCCTGCATTCATTCCTCAGCTAATCAAGTTGTCAATTCTCATGTACTTACATTTTATTGCACATTTACAACCTCATCATAACAATCTCTGAATTGTGCATACTTAATGATTAAATTACTTCCTCAAAAGGAAATACCATTCCTTGCAGTTTGGCCCAGTAGGCAATCGGTCTTTCCTATGGGCTTACCTTACTGCCATATCCATGAACCTCTTCTTCCTGCAATTCATTCCTCAATCAGCCAAACAAATTGTTAGATTTTCCATGTACATATATATATATATACATATAACTATATATTCAAATGTAATTCAACATTCCAAGGAGTTTTAACAACTGTGCCACCATGGCACATTCATACCCAATGCATTCTTGCATTGATTTCAAGTTCGTCACACTTTAGGACCGGTTCTTGGTCATGGGTGTTGGAATTTAACCGATCCTCTCCTCATATGGTTTACTCGTTTTCATTCATTCTTACAACAAAATCCACGCTTCATGTTATAGGCCGATCACGGCCCCCAAATTAGTACATATTAAACTTAAAAGTTTCGCATGAATGCGCCCATGCATTATGCCTTCATTAATAACCATGGTGCCAATACTCATGGCCACCCACATTTGATTTTCTCTAACATCTATTCCTCGTGAGTAAAAATGTTGGAAGGTCCTCCTTCCTCAATAAGAAATCCATTGTCTTATCTTTATGCAAATATGAATTTCCTGGAAGTAATTCCATGCAATGTGCCATCTATGAGCACCTCTTGTTTCCAATCGTTCCTCGATTGGTCCATGTGTTCATGAAATATCAGTTCATGAATTCTTCTGAGGGTTACAACCAGTGGTTACTACCAGAGGGAAATCCATTGTCTTCTCTTTATGCAAATATGAATTTCCTGGAAGTAATTTCATGCAATGTGCTATCTATGAGCACCTCTTGTTTCCAATCGTTCCTCGATTGGTCCATGTGTTCATGACATATCAGTTCATGAATTCTTCTGAGGGTTACTACCTGAGGTTCATACCTCCATTATTCAGGTTCTCTTTCCCAAACCATTCCCTGCTCAGGTATCCAAGGCATACAACTGTCCTTTCAATTTTCAGGTATAACATGCAATAATAAATATTTCGAAAGGGGTTCTTACCAAATCCCTTCATACCCTATGCCACACAAGCACGGATATCTTTATACATGTTCTTGGTTGCTTGCACCCTTTCTCTTTCCTCTACCTTATCAGTAGTACTTTAGTGGGATTTCCACAGTCCCGTCAACAACCTTTCGACCGCAGACTTTCCATGGTCACCCTCTGCTTGAGGTTGTTCATTATTGGCAACTGTCTTTCTCAACAGTTCCAATATTATTCCTTTCTACACATGACATACACCATAGGCATATTAATCTTCATGTAAATTGAAATGCAAATATCATAGCGTTTAATTAATAAAAACATTTTCAGGCATGTCTGGCATATCTGTATGCACTTCATCACATTATCCTTAATGTTTTTCATGAGTGTAACACAACAGTTCTCAATCATTTTCACAACATTACAACCATCATTATTTTGGTGTCAAAGCATTTTTGTTCATCAATGTACTAACTTCCTCATTCCATAGAAACGTAATGCACAGTAAGGAAAGAATTGAGGTCTCTCCCTTTCCTCCAATTCTTTCTTCATCATCTGGGGATTTTCAGCCTAGTCAAGTTATCTCTAAGGTCTCACTGCCTTTCCTTAATCACAGTTTCAACCAAGCTGTATCAATTAAACATACTCATTTATTCAGTTAATCATACTCAGGGGTTTACTAGCCTCTTACCAACCAAACTGGTTTCCACAACTGCTCTTTTTCTGAGCAACCCTGGTTTAGGCCCATCCTTACTCTTAGGATACTTCAACATGCTTTAGTAGCAACTCTTTGTTCATAATGGGTCAGGAACGTGTGAATCCTACACACTTCCATTAAGTTATCAGAATGGTCAATATTCAGTTATTAGTCTTCTATTACTTACATGATTTTTTTTTATTTTTTTTTCCAAAATGTAATCTAGGATTCTTATACATGGACAGGCCTTGCATATCATTGTCCAACCTTCAACAATTATCAGGGTTGTGACTCTGTTCTTCTGACAGAGACCTTATACAGTTCCTCCACCAGGAACTCCTTCAGCATGCAACTTCCTTGTTGCAGATCCATCACCACCTGTGATGGCCTCAACCTTG